>CAEGAE010072261.1:0-48139 GCA_903067095.1 Girardinus metallicus
TTAAATTATTTCCTTCTAATATGACTTCCTGGACTCCCCAGCGCCTTCCTCACCTCACCACAACACCCATCATGACATGCCAATTAAAAACACAAACCATTTGAGGACTGGATTTTACATCTGTTTATTTTTCCTTTTTTCTAATTGTGCTTACGAACACTACACATTGTCTCAGTTTTATTGATCATTTTCTAGATTTTTCACCCAAACTTCTGTTGATTTTATATTTGTAATGCATGACGGCGTGTTAGGGCCACGCTAAGAAAATAAAAAAATAAAATTACTAGAATATAAGTGATAATATTATGACTTTATTCTCATAATATTATGGCTTTATTCTCGTAACACTGCGGCTTGATTCTTGCAATATTTTGAATTTATTCTCATAACTTTATTACTTTATTCTTGTATTTGTTTTTATTATTTCTTATTATGACTTTAATACTCTGTTGGAATGATGTCAGGTCTCTGGTTTGACTAAATTATTATTCTTTTCATTAATTCTAATTAATTTCAGGTGTTTAAAACAATGTCCAGATGATTATCTCGTGTTTTCCCGCTTTTTTCTGTGTTTGTTCCCAGATCTTAACATGACCTCTGTGTCTCATGTGCTGCCGAGCTGCGACGGCTGTTTGGTCTTGATGATAAACAGCACCGCCAAAAACATCAAAATTCTTCTTGAGCTATTTAAACTCAACAAAGCAAACATCCAGAACGAAATCACCGCTCGTTCTCTTTACTTTCTAGGTGAGAAGAAATAAGTCGCATGGACACGTTTTCTTGGTTTCCTTCCAAACTGTAATTTAATTCAGTTTCATTATTTGTTTTCCAGGAAGAGGATCGGCCATGACGGAGTCTGACATGGAGCGCTTTAAGAAGCAGGCGAGCTGCTTGGGCTTCTCCGGAGAACCAAACTTCCTCCACAAGCCTGAGAAAAGTGCGAACAGCTTCTAGGTTTCTCTGCTGTAACGGTTCAGTGTGCTGGGATTTTCATTTTCCTTTGTCTGTTTCTGCAGGTTTTTGCAAAAAAGAGGAGAGCATCCCTTTGCCGAGTTCCTTTTAGTCTCTGTGCATCTAATTTGTGCAACATGTACTCTTAAAGCTGCAAAGAAAATAAAACTGATCAATAAATATTGTCTCTTTGTGTTAACCCACAAAAGACTGGTGATGATTGGTGAAGGTGGACATAAAGACGTTAAACGCACATTAATCCCACACGAGACAAAGACGTGACCGTAAATAACAGAGAACCACAACAATAAGAAGAGATGAACAGAAACAAGAACAGAAATAAGAAAAGGTCAGACATGGAAAACAGATGAAGCAGGAGAAAAGAAAGAAAAGCAAAAAATTTAATAAATTAAGCATGAATGGAGTAATTCAGAGACATTATACATAAAGGAATAAGAAACCTGCACTGTAAAACATGTGAAGGTGGTTTAACTTGAAACTTGCTGCCTTGGAAATCCTGTCAGCAAGACAGCTGATTTAACGAGAGACAAGTCGTCTAAACATTGTTTTTTAAGTTCATTAATCTTGAATTGTGAGTTTTAACTTAATGCTGCAAATAATTATTTGACAATATGCCAGAAAATAAACTGCCCTCCCCTGGTTAAAGAGCCACATTTCTCTATTGTTTTACTCACAATATCAAGTTAAAACAACAACTTATTACTTCAGAATAATTGAAATTCTTGTTTCAAATTGCATGAACAAAGTTTCTGACCTAATAATTAATCTTATTAAACATCCCAATGAATTCAGCTTAGAAACATTTAGGACATTAAAATGAACATTTACCTTAATAACACAAGAGTCAGATCAATGTAACGCACTTCCACGCAAAAACATGCCGCTAAGCATTCTGGGGAATAGTTCTGTCTTTTTCCTCTTTCAGTTTTTAAGTGCAAACCTAAAAACTAGTTTATTCAACTCCTGGAGGTTTGACTAAATGAAGTTTGATAAATTGTTGTTTGGCTTCATGTTCGCTGCTGTTAGGTGTTTTTCTGTGCCGTTAGTTTAAAAACATTTCCACTGATGAATAAAAAGGTTAAACAGAAGGATGAGTCGCCCTCTGAACACACATTACCTTTGGACTGCGGGTCACAGCAGCTGAGGCCCGGTCGTTATAAATCGACCGGCCTCCGTGACTGCGCGTCTCTGTTGGGTCTGAAAGCAGGATGGCTGCAGCAAAGGTTGTGTTGCTGCTGTTGGCGGCGATCGGCTGCAGTGCAGCTCCGGCTCCGGAGGAGTGCCAGCGTCTGGCCAAGCGGCTGCCCGGTAAAAATCTGCATGAGGTGAGTCCGGTTCTGGTACCTTAGGTCACTACCATGAGACGTTTTCAAATGTTTCCCCGCAGAACAATTATATCTTACCAAGAATTTTTTTTTTGTCTAGTCTTTTAAAGCAAATGTACATTTGAAGAAGACAAAAGTAACTTTTTAGTAGGAGATGGGAGTTTGTTCATTAATACTGGTAAAAAAAGAGAAAGTTCTCGTTCCACTGGAAGATTATTTCACTTGTGAAAAATGTTTTAAGTGAAATAATCTGCCAGAGGAACTAGAATCAAGCTCTTGTCTTGCTAAAAAATTTACTTTTTAGTTTTGTCTTTTTCAGGTGAACTATGATATTTGAGCTAGAAACTAGATCAAGATTACAAGATTTTGTGTTTTTGCAGTGTTTAATCATGTCAGACAATTTGTAACATTTGTATGTTTTACTCACTGCAAAACTCAAAATCACAAGTATTTTTAGTCTAGTATTAAATATCTTAATGCACTTGAAATAAAAAGGCCAACTTAGAAGTAGCTTTTCCACAAGATATAAGAACTTTAAGCCAATAATTCTTTAATATTGTTGAAAAAGTAGTCGTTCCGCTGGCAGATTATTTCACATATAGGACGGGAGAAATGTCTTGTTTTAAATGAAATAATGTGTGCTAGTAAAAACTAGTAACTTTTTATCAATATTCTAGAAGTACTGACTTAAAATAAACCTATATTTTTCTGAAAAGTTACTTGCAGTTAGTTTTGTCTAATTTTAAGATATTTGTTCTAGAAACAAAAACCTAAAATACTTGAGTTTGTGTTTTTTGTAGCCCTGATTAAATGTCCTGCAGTTTTTGCAGTGATTTTCTCTAAAAGTCATATTACCAGTAACACAGCAGCTCAGTCTGCTTAAAAACATTTTGTTAATAATTGCTTGATCTCTAAGTGTTAATCAAACGTTCCCTCTTTTCTGTGTTTCTGCAGATTTACGGTGAATGGGTTCTGGTCTGGGCCGTCACTGACATTCACGTTAGCCAAGAATTACTGAGAAACTTGACCAGTTCCCACGTTGAGTTCAAGCTCCTTGCTGACAACAAAACAATCGAGTACATCGAGAGGAACAAATTCTCGTAAGTTTTAACATTAAATAAAACCTTGATCCCCTGAGAAACTGAAGCTAAATAAAAGCTACACTGTAAAAACATGAAATCTTACCAAGTGTTTTTAACAAATTACTTTTGGTCTAGTTTCTTGTGCAAATATCTTAGGACGCATGTTTTAAGAGAAGAATTCCTTCATAAAAATGTATTAGTTTCACTGGCAGATTATTTCATTTATAACTTGAGGAAAATGTCATTTTATAAGTGAAAAAAATCTGCCAGCGGAACTAGAACTGGTTGCTAGGTGACGAGCTGGGCTTGGCTGGGGTTGCTAGGTAACGGCGCAGCGCTGGTTTATTGTGAAATAAGTGAAAAAATCTTCCAGTGGAACTTTTTAAAATCATAATTAATGAATTATTGACTTAAAACAAGTTCCTATATCTTGCTAAAAAGTTAATTGTAATTTAATTTAAGTGTATTTAAGATATTTGCACATGAAACTAGATGAAAAAGGCTTGGTAAGATTCTGTTTTTGCAGTTGGAAACAATAGAATGTGATGTTACAATAAAAAGTTGGAAAATATATGTGTTGAGTTGACTCAATAAATCTTTTTTGAGAGTTTAAAGTTTAGCAAACTGCTGGTGTCGTTTCTAATCTAGCAATTCCTGCACCTACTACTTTATCAACTTGACGATTCCCTCTGACGACGCTGACCACACGTTGCCCGCTCAATCAATCCGTAAGTTGCACACAAACAAAAACACAAAAACAGGACAGATATGTTAATTGTGAATATTTTAGTGAGTCAGCTTTTTAATGTATTAGTCTAAAGAAAAACAAAGAACCAACAATCACCTGATGTCTGTATATTAATGACTGGACAGAGTCAACAACACAACAACAGATAAAGAAAACTGGGGCTGTAGCTGTTTTAGAAATCAACTAATTTATTGATTATTCTGATGATTAATTGGTTAATGGGATTAAAACATTTCACATTTCATTTGGCCACTTTAACCACTAGATATATATTAAAAGATGCAAATAAACAAATAATTAAATTTCTTTTCTCAATGAGAAAAGAACATTTTATTGCTTAAAATTTAATAAAGTTAGCGAGTAAAGCTAAAACTAGACCAGTTGAGGAGTTTTGGCTAAAACTAATATTTACAGACAAAGGTGTTTATACCTTAAACACAAAATGTATTTTTTGTACAGTTTTGGTTTAATTACGGCTCTGAATATTTAGTTTTTTGCAGTAAGTAGTCTTTTTTGAGGCTGTTACTCCAGTTAACAATGAATCGATTACTAAATTAGTTGACGATCAATTCAATAATCAATTAATCACGATTAATCGTATTAATCGTTTCAGGCCTAATGGAAATAAGTAAAACGGGGTGAAAAATCAAACACAACATAACTTCTTTAGAATAAACTCTAACATTTCACTGTCACACAGAAATGCCTCATTTATAACATGGGAAAATCCCTTAAAAGTGGAAGTATTTACTTAAAACAAGCTTTTACCTGTAACTTCTTTTTGTCAAATTTCAAGTGTACTAAGATATTTGCACTATAAATATTCACCAAATATATTTGGTATTTTTGGTGTGTATTTTGGAGTTTCGTGCCTCTGCTTGCATCAGTGTAACCAGCCTTATTTTTGCGTATTTTTGTTTACCAGGAGTGGAGAAGGACGGAGTGGAGGTCACCTATAACGACCCCGCAGTGGTTGAATTCTACGAGAGCTGCGACAGCTGTCTGCTGATGACCTACAAAACTCCAAGAATGAAATTCCTGCTGAGCTACAGTAAAACAGACACTCACTCACTTTAATAGGTTCACTAAGGATAATTTACGTAATGATTTATTATTTTGGAAGGTTTGTTGAAGTGATCTTGTTTTGCTTGTGAATCAGGGAGGGAGGGTCCGCACCAGGATGTGGAGCAACACAAAGCCGCCCACGATGACCACAAGAAACTGGCCGAGTGTCTGGGAGTCCCACATGACAAACCGTACACCTACGACGGAGTGGCAGGTCTGCCGCTGTACACAAACACATCAGGACGCCGCCAGCGACTCCAGATAATCTATAATTCATCTTTTATTTCCCTTAACAGATTTCTGTCACAAGAAGTCCGCTCCAGACCAGTCCTGACTGGAATGAAGAGGAAGAGTCGATGAAGAAAGAGCGACTAAAACACATTTTAAAAACTATTAAAAAGGCTTCAGATGTGAACTGAACAGTTTTTGTTGACTGTTAAATTTTACAAACGGTGGACGGGTGAAAATGTTATTTTTAAGCTGCAAACGGTTATGCATTCATTTTATTTTTTTTTTGCTTACATTCAGTTTTTTTCCTCGGCTAACTAAACTAACCTGAAAACTCATCAGTATAAAGTCTCATCCTTCATTTGGCGGCAGTGGAGGCTCAAAATGTAAACCAGAAAAAAGAAATAAGTGTTGAAAGCAGCTGTTAATCCTTAAATAAATATTTGAATTCGGTATATCTTCCTTTTATTGCGTCATTTCACTTTTAAGTTCTCTCTGTTTTAGGGAAATAAATCACATTTTTTTTCTTACTTGTAAGATTTATAAATCATTTAGAACATTAAAAATACTCATAAACATAGAAAAACTACTGCGACAGCGCCACCCTGTGGTTGTTTAGTGCCAAGCCATTACTGTGCTGATGTGTTTTTAAGATAACTGTAAAGCTGCAGTCAGCTACGCTAATCTCCTTAGATGTTAGTTCTTTAATAATTAGTATAATGAAATAAATTTGGATGCAGTGTAAAACAAGTAGCACATAATTTGGACGTATGTAATTTTATTTAAATCTGTCTAGATTTAGATGTTACTGTAATGATCTGTTTAGATTTCTGGACGTGAATTGTGTTTGTCTTCTAGCTGAATGCAGTTTTCTGGAAAGGCGCTACTTAAATTAACTGAATTGGACTGGATTAACTAAAAACTGGACTGATAGAAACTAATCCCCTGATGTCTGTTTGAGTGCAGACAGAAGATCTGCTTCTGTTTTATCTCTGTTTCCAGACACAAAACAGAAGTTTTCTGTTTGTTTTGTGTCTGACCTCGCTCTGGTGTTTACTCAACATGGCTCATTTCTGAGACTCGTCAACATGTATGAAACAAAGTTTATCTGTTCATTAACTTTATGTGCAAATATATTTAACAGATCAGATCCTTAACATTTCTTAGGAAGAAATTCTTGAGCTTTTTCTGTCCGGGATTCATAGGATATCTGATCGCTTTCTAATAAAAACGACAGCCTAGTGATTAGTTTAGTTTTTTTAATATAAATTTTAAGATTAAAAATTATCTTTACATAATTAAATATCACTAAAAGGGTTCCTATATTGAACAAGAGGCGCCTGGTTTAAAATTGTTACAGTTTGTGGGCATCATTGTTTTCTGCATATGTTCTTTTGATTGTTTGGATGCAAAATGTAATTTTTTCAAAAAAGTTAAATATTTTGGTCCTTGGCAACTATAAAGCAAAGAGAGTCAAGCTCAAGATAAATTAAATTTCTAGATAT
This sequence comes from Girardinus metallicus, assembly GCA_903067095.1. Classification (NCBI taxonomy): domain Eukaryota; kingdom Metazoa; phylum Chordata; class Actinopteri; order Cyprinodontiformes; family Poeciliidae; genus Girardinus; species Girardinus metallicus. Next base: position 6,926 of record CAEGAE010072261.1, read on the forward strand.
ATGTTCAAATTCAAGCATTGTTTTGGGGTTGTGGGCTGCTTTGTATGTATATGCTTTGGGCCGGCTCTGTCTCTAACAGATGACTTCTTAATAAGGCATAAAGGGGCTTCTTCCATCTTCTAATTGGCACTAAATATCCCAGAAATTGTTGCCATATTATTGTTACAACCTTTATTTGTTGAAATGAGAACGCACTTCGGTTTTAATTAAATATAAATCTCGTTTCCTTGCCTTGGAAGTTAATCACTTCTCATATAAAACAGTGAAAAATATGTATTACTTCAAATATTTATGACCAGAAAGTATTTATTTCTAGCACAAACCTAAAAAAAAACATTATGTGTAACTCCAAATTATATATACACCTGATTAAAATGGTTTTGCCGCCCAGAATTCCTAAAAACGCAACACGAGTGACGTCATTCCAGCACGAGAGCTCCGATTTCCGAGGCTAAAAAAACGCAGCATGAGTTGACAAATGGCCGCTCGTACTCTCTATAAAAGTTAGCCATTGCTGTCCTGAGCACAAACGGATCCAGCTGTAGAATAATCCACCTTAACCCCATATTTTATAAACAAAAGTTTTGTCCAGGCCGGTTAAACTGACGCTTCAAGCTGTGACGTGTCAGTTATCGCTTGGTGGGCGGGGCTTACCGGGGAGGAATGTAAACAGCTAGCATGCCTGTTCAGCAGCTACCATCAGCACAGATCACTGAGGCGCAGTCGACGCTGAGACGGTGAGGCATTTAAAATTATATCTTCTTTTCAAAAGTGACAGCAGCAAACAGCGTCGTATTTCTTTTACACTTTCCACTATATCAGTTTATGTTCTTGCTGTTTTAATAGGCAAGTTAGCTCAGTTAGCCCACGGAGCTAGCTGCAGGTTTGCTAACGCAGGGAGTTGTGTCAGAAAGCTGCTTAATGATGATGAGGCATCAGCAGGACGGGCGTTTCATGGATGAGGCAGGTTTCATTTGAGGTGAGGCTAGTTTTAAAAACTCCCTGCTAAGCTAATTCTGTCAGGAGTTTGAAACAACTGTTTCAGGTGAAAGTTTTGGCTAATAAAATGTGTTTAATAGAGCGACGCTGTGTTTTCTTATCTGACTAGGAAGCATTCTGGTAAACTTACGCAGTCGCTTTGCTGACTAATGATCGTTGTCAAGGTAGCCATTTGGTTAATTTAAAGGGAAAAATCTCACTTCGGTTACCTTTCACTTCCAAACGATAACATACATCAGACGGTTCCATATGTTTACTTCCTGTTTCTCCTGATGTACGTTTCTAAACTATAAACATGTACAAAGCAAGGTGTGGCGAGGTCACCTGACCACATATAGGTCTGCAACATTTTCAAAAGAGTCGCGTCATAACAAACGAAAACACTGAAAGAGCTTTTAAATAATACCACCATTTTGGGATAATTAAGGCATCTTCAGAGTCTCAAAAGCTGAAATTTTAAGCAATTTCGTTTATGTTAAAACCTATGGGACACTGTGACAAATTTTATTTTATATATTTCAATAAATTCAATTCAGAAATACCTTAATAATTCAAGAGAGTAGCTCATATTATTCAAGATTCTTCAAAGAGTTGTTGATGCTGTGGGCAGGAAGGATCTCCTGGAGCAGTCTGTTTTACAGCAGATCTGGAGAAGCTTCTGACTGAAGACACTCTGCTGTGAGGTAATAAAGCATTCTCATGAAGAGGATGCTCAGGATTGTGCATAGTTTTCTTGATTTTATTAAGAATCCTTTGCACCATCTTCTCCAAAGGTATAGAAGCGGAACAGAACCAGAACCAGCCTTCTTTATCGGGTTGTTGAGTTTTTTTAAGTTCTGGTTCTGATGCTGCTGCCTCAACAGATGAGATTAAGCTCTCAACAACAGACATGTCGAATATATGCAACATTTTGCAGATCATACAGAATCTTATCCCCAACTCCAACATCTCTCTTCAGGCAGACAGAGGATATAAGAGGAGTGGCAAAAGCAAATGAGGTGGATTAGCAGTGCTGGCTAACAACTCGTGTCATCCAGGACATGTTGCTTTGGATTATCATCTCTGCTGCCCAGAAATTGAGCCAATCATCAGACTGTCATACAACAACATCCTTCAGTCAGAGGCTTCTTTAGATTCGTTGTGAGATGGACTGCTGTTGGACGTCCTCAATGCCCACAGAATCACCCTCCAGATATTTACATATTAATCTGATTAATTGTTTCAGCCTTAAGTAGAATTATATCTATGATAACAAACAAAGTGACCACAAACAGATCTTTGTTTTCTCTCTTCAGGTCTGACTGGACGTCTACTGACTGAAGACTCAGAAAATCTTTCGTTCCTTTTCCAACCCTAGAACGAAAACTAAGAGGACAGTCGTTCTTTTTTATTTTTTTGGGTCTTTCAGTTCTCCAGTGTTCATTCTTCAAGTCAAGATGAGAGCCTGACCAGCACCTGAAACTGTGGATGTTTATTTACAGACAAGAAGGCATTAAAATGCAGTTTTTTTTTGGAGTTTCAGCAGAATTTGGTCACATTTGGTTCTTCACAACCCACAGAGCCTCGTCTTCCACTTGAATCACCCTGAAGATAGATGTGCTGATCTCATGAGCCATAAATTCATTTCTCCTTTAAAACCTGGAAAGTGAAAGCCCGAGTCTGTCTGCATCCAGTTTCATCGGTTCAGCTGATCATGGCAGAATCCAGCGCTCCGCCAGCTGCTCCAGCTAGCCTGCTGATTGGACCCAGCAAAGAGGAGCCGAGCCTGAACATGGAGAGCCGCTCCAAAGAAACGAACGACTCTGTTTTTACCGATGGGTCCGACCGGGAGGCGAAAGTCCAAAACGTCAGCAGTAAAGAACCGGAGGAGGATGACGAGGCCACGCCCACGCCACCCGAGTCATCGCCTAGTCTGTCTGAAAACGAGACGATGACCATCGCTACGACGGAGGACGAAACTCTGTCGGTTCAGCTCAGACACATAAAGACCGAAGGGGGAGCAGGAAGAGGAGCAGAGCCAGGTGAGACGACATCACGGATAAATAAATGTTTAATTCAGACGTATTTCGGTAACAAGTTAATGTTTTATGGCACATGTGTCAAACTCGAGGCCCGGGGGCCAAATCTGGCCCACCATAGCTTTTTATGTGGCCGACTATTCTCCAGATCCCAAATTATATCAAACAATCACTCCAGTTTGTTGCGATTCCTTAATCACTGAAATTCACGTAAAATCTAGAGGTGGAAGCATTTTTTCACTTTTTTTTTTCTTGTATTTACAAATTTTTTTTCTAAAGTGGTGAAAAACATTGAGTTCAAGTAACACTAACTCCCACCGGCAGGTGGCAGTAACAGTATTTTCTTACTGTTACTCCTCTTCTGCCTCAGAAATACTGGATTTCAAGTTAGTGCAGTCAATATGACAGGTAACAAAAAGTCACATTTTCATAGATGGGTGCAAATATTGCAGAGTTTCTTTCAAATAAGCAACAGAAAATCAGTGATTCTGATTGCTAAAAATCACAAAAATAATATTAAGAACCTGGATGTTCTATACCATGTAATTCAAGGAAGAACTTATCAAATACGCAGCTATTTATTGATACTTTAACAGTTTCTTAATGGGTCTTATCAATACGTTACTCCACAACTGGCCCTTTAAGAGCATTGATGTAGCCCAAAATGAAAATTAGTCGTTTTGAGGGGTCATTTCAAAAACTTCCAGAATTTAAGATCACAAATCAGAGGCTCAGCCGTCACCTAGCAACCCCAGCGGCGTTCCGCCCGTCACCTAGCAACCCCAGCGGCGTTCCGCCCGTCACCTAGCAACCCCAGCGGCGATCCGCCCGTCACTTAGCAACCCAAGTTGAGTTCCAGCACTTTTGGTTCCGGAAAAGCCAAGTGTTTTGTTGTTGACTTACCATGCAGAAAAACACTTTGGCATTGTTGTTGGTTGTGTTAAAAGTTGTGCGTCTGTTTGCAGCCATTTTAATCTGTGAGTGTAAACTTTGAGTTGGTGGGCGTGACTGGAGTTTATTTGGATTTAAAGAGACAGACAACTTAAAACATCTCATTCTGAAAGTAACTCAAAACAGACAGAACTGAAAAAAACTAAAATCTCTTCATCTAACTATAATTTTGTGCAAAAAAAAAAAAAGTATAATCGACACTTTAACCCAGAAGATGCTGAATGGAGTTCTGGTAGTTTCCAAAAGAAAGAAAGCATCTGGTTTGAGTGGTTTTAATTTAGTTTGTTTTTCTCAGTAAAATGTTGTAATTTCAGTAAAATGTTGTAATTGTCTTTCCAAAAAAATACACTTTAATTGGAGTCAAATATGACAATTTCTTATTATTTTATAATAGAATGAAAGATAAATGTGGATATTTCAAAAAAGATATCAAAAACAAGCAACGTTAAAATAAGTTTAGTAAGTAAAAACAGAGGAAATCCCCATGGTGCCGACTAATCTAACTAAATTTGCTTTAGTTTACCTCAGCTGCATCAATCTTTTCACAGCTAATGTGGATCTATGGTTCTATGTAGTATATTTCTAAAAGGTTTATTTATACATACTGTATAAAGCAAAAAACCCAAATAATTTTATGTCCCGTCCTCATTTTCTCTGAAACTGCAGCAGCTGCTGTGGTAGTATCTGTCGTTCTTTACTCATTAACAGACTTCTCTGGACTATTTGCCTCTACAAGATGCTCTCAATGTAGGACCAGGCTGCTATCAATACAAACTTAATGATTTATTACAAATTAAATAATGTTTAGGGAGTTTCTAACAATAAACTCCCTAGACATATTTAAAAAAAATCCACTTATAGTTTGATATTTGTGGAAAGGAGCTGAAATAAAGAGGCTTCAGATGTTTGTGGCGTGGATCCGGTGACAGTCTGTCCCCTCGGTGTAAGCGGGACATTAAATGCCAAACTGGCTTGCTGTATTTCGTACGGCTGCGTTCCAGCTGGTTAATATTCAGGAAACTGAGACGAGCAGAAAAGCGCTTCAATGATCCTTTGTTTTTACTGGATATGAGTGGCAGCAGGCCAGCAGGGTAAAACAACGGGAACAAAACCCACCAGCTGCTTAATATTTAAATTACTTTAAATGGGATTGAATCATATTGTCTTGAAAGAAGCAAAGTGCTGCGTAAACAGTGTGGGGAGGAGAGTTCTGTTTAAGTTTATTTTAAAACAAACTTTTAGCATAACAAAGATTTTAGAAATATTAAATAAAATTTAACTTGGATGGGGAAAAAAAAGGTATTTTGTTCTGTTATTTTTAGAGAAACAAAAATCCTCCATTATTCCTACTGTAACTGAAACTTAATGCTGTTTCGTAGCTCTTATAATCCATCATAACTTTATCATATTTGGTATACTTTTATTTAAAAATAGCTGCTGAATTGTTGTTTTTTTTCTGTAGATTTCCAACTTTAGTGAATCTAGATAAACAGAATTAATCAATTTAATTAAATTTTTGGCTTTTGAAGATTTCATTTTTGGAAAATCCGTTTGCTTGTCTTTTACTTCCTGATTTTCAGAGTGATGTCGGCACACCCGGGGCGGCCATCTTGTTTGACAAGTTCAGCCTCTGCTTTCTTGGACATTAAATTACTAATGTGCCGGTTTAGTTCCACAATAAAATGTTGAGGCCTTTATATTAATAGTGAGAATAAAATTATAAATTACCAGAAAAACGTTGTAAATTTATGGGAACGCCAACATGAAAAATAACCACAAAATTTAAATTTTGTTGACCAGACATTGGTAAATACTTAATCTTTTTAACACATCGTCATCAAATTATTACCAGTAACTTTGAAACAATTTTACAAGCAGCTGCGTCTTTTTCAAAAAAATAACATTAACTCTCAGCTTTTTCACATTAAAGCAACTTTTTCTCTTAATTTTAAGGCTTTTCTTGTAAAATTGCGTCTTTTCTTGGCTAATCTTATAACTGTGTTCTCATAATTAAACAGATTCTCGTTGACTGGCCCTAATACTCTGTCACACAACTTACAGAAGGGATCAAAATAGAAACTACGTGGAAAAAATCTTGAATTTTATTTTTAGAAAATGGAGCAAGCAAAAAAAAAAAAAAGATTACGATTAGATCTGGTTTGAAAAAAATCACAGATTTTAATTTTAAGGTGCAACATTTAAGTCACGGATACCTGGATTCTGGATATTTAAAGTAAAAATGTGATGAAATAAAGTTGCAAATTTCTAATAATGTCAAAGTTTGTGTTTACTGCCATTAGTAGATTTTGACTTTAACAGACAGAATGAGGAATACACAGATATTACAATTTGTACCGATATTGACGAATTTTGCTGTAATGGCCGATATCTGATGTTATATATATTTCACTACAGTTCTAACACCTTTTGCAAAACAAAAACAACCAGAAACAGTCGGAAACAAGATGAAAATAAATATCTTTTTTTTTCATGCCAGCCTAGTTTTATTTATTTGACAGATACGATATGTTAAAAAATGATTAATATCGCCCGGTACCGATCTTAACGCCGATGTATCGTGCATCCCCAGTCATGTGAAATGTTTTAGATTGATCATTATGCCAGAACAAATTCTCTGACTAATGAAACTCCTTCCTGTTATCAGCCTGAATAATCCTCTCTCTCTCTGTTTTTCAGCTCCAGACCTGGACCTGGAGGAAAGCTCGTCTGGGATGACGGCGGCGGACTCCGATGAGCAGCGGGAATCCTCCGACTCGGCGTCCTTCTCCATTCCCAGCCTGGACCTCTCCGACGGCGTCACGACCACGGGAAACTCTTTGGACATCGAGGACGGCTTATCGTCCACCTGCTCCGCTCCGGGCGCCGAAGGCGGCTCCCCGTCCGCCGAGGCTCCCAGTCTGAAAGCGGAAGAGGCGCTGGAAGCGGCAGGTGAGGTCATCCCTCTGGATTTAACCGACATTAGCCGCATTTCCATTATAAATAAGCGCAAATCTTTGTCTAATCTAAAAAAAAAAGCACAATTTCATAATTGCGTTGTTTCCATTAAATAAGAAACGTGACAAAAATCACTTGTGGATAAACTTAAGTTGTTAAAAACATGCAGTGACGGGTGCTGAGGTGGCGCAGGGGTTAAGCACAACCCACATATGGAGGCCTTAGTCCTCGATGCGGCTGTTGCAGGTTCGATTCCCGGCCTGGCAATCTTTGCTGCATGTCTTTCCCCTTCTCTAATTACCCACTTTCCTGTCAAATAAAGGCCACTAGAGCCTTTATTTGACAGGCTATAGTCAATAAAGACTATAGCCTGTCAATAAAGACAGACTAGAAAAAACATGCAGTGGCGTCATCCTCTTTCCACTTCCTGTCTCCTTCTTCTTCGTCTTTTCCGCCAGCAGTAACATCCAGCTGCTGATCATGTGACTCCATGATACGGAAAATTGCAGTTTTGCGAAATACCACCTCATCCTCGTGCAAAAACTTTTTATCAAAAGACAAAACTGCCATGTTTCCATTCAGCAAATTTATTTTTGCAATTCCAATTTCCAGAATTTTATGGCCAATGGAAATGCAGCTAATTAGCTTAAAGCTACACAAGTTGGAATTACAAAAACAAATTTGCTGGATGGAAACACAGCAGTTTAGAAAAAAGTTTTTCAGTTAAAAAGTTTGTAAGGAGTTGTTTTGTGTTTGTGTTTAATCTCATCACTTTTCACAGATGTTTTACAGCCATTAATGTTGTTATAATTGCAATGTTTAAGTTTGATGATGTTTGAGCATTAGCTGTAGTTTTTCATCCTGGCCACAGGGGGAGCTGTTGCTGCCGCTGCTGTTGCTGCTGCTGCCGCTGCTGCTGCTGCTGCAGCTCCTGCAGCTGCAGAGCCAGGACCCGGCATGCCGGCTTATTACCTGGTGAAGTGGATCACCTGGAAAGAGAAGAAGACTCCCATCGTCACCCAGAGCGAGAACGGACCCTGCCCCCTGCTGGCCATCATGAACACGCTCTTCCTGCGCTGGAAGGTAGATCAGACCTTCCTTTAAAGCTCCTAATAATACCATGGAGTTTCAGAAACAGAGAAAAAATTAAAAGAATAAAGCAATAAAATTATTAAAATTAAATCATACAGGAATAAAGACAAACTAATGAGAATAAAGTCTTAATATTATATTGAATAAATTCAGAATAGTATGAGAATAAGGTCATTAATAATATGAGAATAAATTCAAAATATTACCAGAAGAAAGTCAGAATATCATCGGGTTTAAAGTCGTACGTTTAATATTTAATATCATTTAGTCATACTTAATTTAACTATAATTAATTTTATTATATTTATTCAGTGTAATTTATATTTAATATATTTCATATTTAATTTCCCTTTGGGATTAAAAAAGTACTTTTGCATTTGAATTTGTATAATATGAGAATAATTCATAATATTGCCAGCATAAAGTCATAAACATCAGATTATCATCACTACCAGGACACAGCCTGCTGTTGATTTAGTAGGTTAATTATTTCCTTATTTGTAAAACAAAGTAACTTCACAACATTCATGATTTTACTGAAGTTGTTGTAACAGTGTTTTTAGTCTGGCCCAAATATAATAATAATAATAAGATCCTACGGAATAGAAAATAGACTTAATCTGAACAAAAACAAAATAAATGTTGATTCAAGTTGAATTTTACAACAAATTGTGTTTATAATAATCAAGTCTGGTGTACATATATTAATAACTGTACAATTCATTGCATTATCTGTAATCTTTATCAGAACAAACTATAATTTTAAAAAGAAATTAAAGTATTTCAGAGGACAAATTCTCATCTTTTATTAAAAACTTATAACATTACCTGAATGGTCATGAATTTGATCGTTTCTACAGATTTAAAGGCTGCCTGCATGACAAATCTTAATGAGTTGATTTGAGCTCATCTTAACGTTTTTATTCTGCTTATTTAGGCCAAACTTCCTGCTCAGACGGAAGTGGTCACCACTGAGGAGCTGATGGCTCATCTGGGTGAGTTTCTGATTACGTCTCTGCGTTTTTCTGAAGCAGAAACATAAACGATATGCTGGCTTTTTTCTGGATTAGACTTATTTATTAAACAGATTAAAAAACTGCGTCTAATATCCTGAATGTTTGGTTTTCACAAACTGCCGGTTCCACAGTGATGGTGAACAACAAGCACAAAAAATGGAGGTAGAAATGATTTAGTAATCTTACCGACGCGTGTGTGTGTGTGTGTGTGTGTGCGTGTGTGTGTGTGTGTGTGTGTGTGTGTGGTACAGGAGAGTGTGTTTTATCAGTCACTCCCAGAGAGAAGACGAACGCCATGGAGCTCAACTTCCAGCAGGTACCAACACACTGAAAAACATCCAGATTTAAAACAAAAACGTTTCTTTTTTAAGAAACTTTTCTTTTTATTTCAGCTTTGGGCAATTATGGTTCAAATTTAATGGTACTACTTTTTTTTTACACCATATTTGATTTCCAATTTTAAATGATACTTTTTCTTTCTTTCCTTTCTTAAAAAGAAATTACAAACGACAAAATATTTTTCTAAAAACTGAGTTTCGTTTCAATCATCTGCGAGTTGATATTGATTTTAAAGTACAAGTTCCCATGTCATATTTCACTTAGAAGGTGGGAAAAATGTCTTGTTATACATGGAAAAAACTGCCGGTGGAACTAGAACTAGGTTGCTAGGTAACGGGCTGGGCCTGGCTGGGGTTGCTAGGTAACCGTGCAAGAAATCATTTACGTTATACAAGCTCTTACATCTAGCTTTACAATTGCTTGTAAGTTAGTTTTGTCTAATTTTAAGTAGATATTCTAGAAACTAGATGAAAATGTTTGGTAAATTCAATCATTTTTATTTTCACACAACAGAAGCCAGGATATCCACACATCCTTTTAAAGGTCTTATGTTAATGTACCTAAAATTAAGACCTTAAAATGTTTTAGATTCGTTTAGAAAATGTAAGTTGGCTTTCATCAGGAGTATTTAATCTTGTAATTATTGCATTCTGTGACTCAGTGCTCCTGTGGCTACCGCTAACTATCTGCTAATATACCAGCCCGCTAGTTATTTAGCTTTTATCTGTCTTGTACCATTCGTCTTCACCACTGGCTCACTTTTGTTGCCAACACACGATGCTACACTACTACTAAATTAGAACATAAAATTTACTTTGGCACATTTCTGCTGTGATACAAGTCTTAAATTTGATTGTTAATGGCATTAAAAAGTCTTAAATTTGTTACTCTTTATGTTGTTTTTGGAGTGATGGTTTTTTCCTTGCTGAGTCGCCTTTCAGTGCGTCTACCGGACAGAGATCTTTGTGTTTCTTGGTTTCAGACGCCAATGATCAGGGCTTGATTTAAACCCAATGCTGATGAACTGACTGGCAGCTTTGTGTCTGCAGAACATGAGCGATGCCATGGCGGTTCTTCCGAAGCTGTCCACGGGTCTGGACGTCAACGTTCGCTTCACTGGAGTCACGGACTTTGAATACACGCCGGAGTGCATCGTGTTCGACCTGCTGAACATCCCGCTGTACCACGGCTGGCTGGTGGACCCACAGGTAACACGCTAACCCAGAGTTAGCAGTGACGCTCAAACGATTAATCAGATTAGTCATGATTAATCGTCAACTAATTTAGTAACTGATTAATCATTAACTGGAGTATACAGGCTTAGTTAGCAGTAAGCTAACATGGGGAATATTAGGTTGCTTCTCCTTTAAATCCATCATATGAGGAAGTGTAGAAGCAGAAACTCTTCCTGGACTCGTTTGGTTGAAGAACCGTCCGCTTTGTGTGAGTTTAGAGTCCAGAGACGGTGGCTGCTGTGGGGAAGCTGAGCTACAACCAGCTGGTGGAGAAAATCATCGACTGCAAACACTCTGCAGACAGCAGCAGAGTCAGTGAAGGTGAGCACACACACAGACCTGAAGAGGCGTGTAGGACAACATGTTCAGTGCTGCTGCCGCGGGTTCGAATCCCGGCCTCTTCCCCACAGCTCCCCCTCTCTAATAATCAACTTTTCCTGTCAGCTCACTGTAAAAAAGACCTTAGAAAATAACTGGCAAGGTGTCATTTTCACATTTCATCCAAATTTTCATGCTCTTTAATTGTGTCTCTAAATCAGGGGGTCTGAAGTGCGGCCCGGAGGCCATTTACGGCCCTCTGAGTGATTCTGGGTGAGTCCCAGTTCAAGAATAGCCTTATTTTGGTTTCCCAGTTCAGACAGTTGGTTCAGATCCACATTTAAGAGAGGCCTTTTGTAGTTTTTTGTCAGAAAAGCCTAACTTTGTTGATCAGGACTGATTTGCAGAAGCAAGAACAGGGTAACAGATCCAATTCCTTTAACAAAAACAACAAAAAAGGTGAAAATGTAGGATATGTTTTGCTTTTATTTTCTTAATCTGGCAAACCTGCAACATCATTTTGTCTACAAAAATCCGAGTGCTTTGTTTATTTTACTAAAATATTGCGTGTTTTGTTTATTCAAAGCAGAAGAAAAACAGTGTTTGCCCACATTCTGCTGCTCTAAACAATAATTTTATGTGTTTTATGTGTCTGTATAGGTCTGGTGGCGGAGCAGTTTCTGGAGTCGACAGCAACCCAGCTGTCGTACCACGGCCTCTGTGAGCTCAACACCACGGCGAAAGAGGGAGAGATCTCTGTTTTCTTCAGGAACAACCACTTCAGCACCATGATCAAACACAAGGTGAGGAGGAAACGCTCCCTGCACTACTGCCACACACCGCTAGATGGAGACAGAACCCTGCAGTACCACCACACACCACTAGATGGAGAAAGACACCCTGCAGTACCACCACACACCACTAGATGGAGACAGAACCCTGCAGTACCACCACACACCACTAGATGGAAACACACACCAAAGACCTGTTAATGATCAAACGAGAAGTTCTTAACTAAAAAAGATTTAGAACCAGATGAAATTTTAAAAATAGATATAATGTTGTTTTACCATTATTTACATGGAATAATTGCATTTAATCTGTACAACACAATAACACTAAAAGTATCAGTCGTTTTCTTTAATTTTCTTTATTTTTTCATTTGGAGAAGCCACTATTACAGACGATGTCTTCTGAGTGTATTTTAATTTGTACAACAACCGAACAAATATAATATTATAATTATAAATTACTAAATCAGTTTTTGAAACTAAATTATTTCTTTCAAACCTTCCTGAATATGAAAAGATTGAGAAATTAGAATCTCCACACAATTTGGTTTGAGACAATAAAATATTTTCTTAAACGTTTCTGAAAACATGAAAGCTTACTGAACTCAGCAATTGTGGCTAATAAATAAAAGCTAATAATAAATATATAAGTGGATAAAGAGAAGAATTGTTGCCCTTTAAAAATTACAACATATTTCCTGTAGTATGTCAGATAATGTTTGTTTAATTTAGCTGTCCTGAGGGTGAAAATGACCTTTGCCCTCTGCGTCCTCCTCAGGGCCACCTGTACCTGCTGGTGACGGATCAGGGCTTCCTGCAGGAGGAGAGCATGGTCTGGGAATCTCTCCACAACGTCGAAGGAGACGGCAACTTCTGCAACTCCGACTTCAGGCTGAGCCACGCGCCGGAGCGTTCGCCGGCCGCCGCCCACCTGCCGCCCAGCAGCCAGGAGCAGCAGAGGCAGATCGACCAGGTCAGGACTCTTCCGCCGCTCGGACTCCCTGTCGCCCGGATTATTGTTGCTGATCGATTGTTTCGCTTCAGGACTACCTGGTCGCCGTTTCCCTGCAGCAGCAGCAGGAAGGCGCTCCTGGACCTCTGAGTGACTTGGAGTTGGCCCGGCAGCTGCAGCAGGAGGAGTACCAGCAGCAGCAGCAGTTCCAGCAGCAGCAGCAGCAGCAGCAGCAGCAGCAACAGGCGGGGCCAGCACCGACGCCGCAGCAGGTATCAGCTGCTCAGAGCGCTGAAAACACAAAACCTCACCAAGGAATTTGGTTTGGTTTCTAGTGCAAAAATCGTTTGAAATAAGAAGGTTTTAGTCTTTCAACCGTCTTGTTGAAGTTAGAACTTTAGCGTTAGCTTCTGCTAAATGTTGTGCTGGAGTAGCGCTTTAGCTTTCCTGAAATACTAACTGTGTAATGTGTTAGCATTAGCTTCTGCTAAATGCCTTGTTGATGTAACACTTTAGCTCTAGCTTTAGCTAAATACCATGTGGTATTTAGCTAAAGCTAAAAGTTGTATTGGTGAAGAGCAACACGGCAAGTGCTGTGTTGGTGTAACATGTTAGCATTAGCTTCTGCTAAATCTTGTGCTGCTGAATTGCTTTAGCATTAGCTTCCACTAAATACCATGTGGGTGTAGTGCATTAGCTTCTGCTAAATACTGTGTTGGTGTAGTACTTTAGCTTCCAGTAAATGTTATGTGGGTATTTAGTGCATTAGCTTCAGCTAAGTACCATTTTGGTGTAGCTCTTTAGCATTATCTTTAGCTAAATACCATTTTGGTGTAGCGCTTTATTATTAGCTTCAACTAAATATCATGTTGGTGTTGTGTTTTAGCATTAACTTCTACTAAATATGTTGGTGTTGTGTTTTAGCATTAGCTTCTACTAAATACCATGTTGGTGTAGCGCTTTAGCATTAGCAGAACTAATGTTTGATTAGTTATTTAGCACAGCTAAGTTTTTATTTTAGCTCATAACTGATAGCCGTGAGTTTCCTAATCCATAATAAGAAAAACATAAAATGAAAGCCCAAAATGATATTCAGTAGTATTGTTGTTTTCCAGACGTGACTGTGTTGTCTGTGTTTTCTCCAGGTCAGAGGTCAGGGGTCGCAGCAGGCCAGAAGAAGAGAGAAGGAGTCGGACTGCGTCATCCTATAATCGCTTCCTGCTTAGCGCCTGCGGCCTCTCGGAGTCTCGCGTGTCTCGCACACTGAGTTAGCTGGACGCCAAACATGGCTGCTTTCGTCCAGCGGGTCTGTGTCCTCCAGTCGGGAAAACGTAAACAAAGGGAGTCCGTTGGACCGGACGGGTCCAGCTGAAGAACGGACCCGCCTCCATGAAGGGCTCACCGCAGTAACCGAGGTCTTTACCTATAAACTGTCTAACTGCTGCTCTACGGTCGGTTCTATTCATTAATGAGAAATGGAAGCTTAACTGTTGCCAATACTTTAAACCTTCTGTCAGATATTTAATTGCTTTAGATAATTTTGACAGCGAGTGAAGCCGTAAATGTTTATGTTATTTTATTATCATTCAGACACGTTTTCTGACCGTCTGGAGGCCAGTGGTTGGTTGGTTTGTCAGAAACTTCCCCCACTTATTAACACGTCAACAAAAGAACTTTAACTTTTTCGCATTTTGTCACTTTAAAACCAGAATTTCTCAATTTTATTGGGATTTTATGTGATAGACAAACGTTCAAAATTATAAAGTGAAAGTAAAACAGTTCTTTACAAAGTAGCTCAAACTCATTCAGACTGGACTTAGAATGACTTTGAATATCAGTTTTTAAGTGTTGACACAGATGTACTTTTACTAGGCCACCCTAACACAATGATTTGTTTTGATCTAAACTCCCCTAGCTGCATGCACTGTAAAAACACAAAATCTTACCAGGTATTTTTGGTCTAAATTCTAGTGCAAATATCTTAGGACACTTAGAATAAAAAAAAAACTAGCTTAAAAGTATTTTTTCAACAAGCTATAGCAGCTGATTTGAAGTCCATAATTCATCAATATCGATGAGAAAAAGAACTAGTTCCACTGGCAGGTTATTTCACTGTAAACAAGACATTTTTACCATTTTATAAGTAAAGTAATTTGCTGGTGGAACTGGAAAATTCACGCTACTTTGTGTTGGTCTGTTGCACAAAATCCCATTAATTCACTGCAAAAACACAAAACCTTACCAAATATTTTTGGTCTAGTTTCTTTTGTAAAGTAAACTTTAAATTTGACAAAACTAACTTGCATGTAACCTTTCAGCAAGATGTTGCTGAAAAAGTCAATAATATTGACTTTTTTTAAAAAGCACCAGATAAACTTACAAATTATTTCACTTAAAGCAAGATGTTTTTTTTCTCATTTTATAAGTGGAAGTAGTACTTTTTAAAATCAATATTAAGGACTTATTCACTTACAACAAGCTCCTACATCTTGCTGAAAAGTTAGTTAAGTAAGTTGTCTTATTTCAACTTGGTCTATAAACTTGACCAAACTTAAATGGCAAGATTTTGTGTTTTTGCAGTGCATACAGTAAAGTTTGTGGTTTTAACTTGATAAAATGAACAAAAGCTGAAGGTGTGGTACTATATTTCCAAGCTACCACTGGAATAATTAATTTAGGTCAGTTTTTTAAACATTGATAGAAACTTGCCAAAGAAATCGTGTATCTTGGACCTTTTCCATCTGAATAATGTCAAAATCTCTGATATGTTGTTGGGGATCTCTAAAGCTATCTCTGCTCAGCAGCGCCCTCTATTGGGTTTTCTTTATGGTTGTTTCCAAACAGAGGGGTGTAGTCAGACCATTGCTGTGTCAGCTTTCTGAATCCTCCATCTTGTCTTTTGTCCTCCGTTGTGGACTCTGTTCTCCCAGCCGTGTTGTTGTATTACAGAAAAACTGAACGTTTCACAAAGTGCATAAAAAAGGTCACTGAACTGTTTAATTATGAGCTCCAGAATATTAAGCTGGTCTCGTCCAAAAGAACTTGACCCGAAACGTTACACCCCTGTAAGAACCTCAGTCTGTACAGCCAGGCTTTATTTCCTGTTTGGTTCCTGAAACATCAGAACCAAAGCTGGGGTTCTGAAGCAGGAGGTCTTACTCTGACTCCTTTTATTCCGTTTAAATGGCAGAAACTCTAACACTGCAAAAACACAAAATCTTACCAAGTATTTTTGGCCTAGTTTTTAGAGCAAATATTTTAATACACTTGAAATAAGACAAAACTAACTTACAAGCCAGTTTTCAGTAAGATATAGTGGGTTGTTTTTAGTAAATAATTCCTTAATATTGTAAAAAAAAAAATAAAATAAAAAAGAAAACATTTTTTCACTTATTTCATAGCTGGCGTTACCTAGCAACACCAGCCAAGGCCAGCCCGTCGCCTAGCAACCAGCTTGATTTCCACTGGCAGATTGTTTCACT
This sequence comes from Girardinus metallicus, assembly GCA_903067095.1. Lineage (NCBI taxonomy): Eukaryota > Metazoa > Chordata > Actinopteri > Cyprinodontiformes > Poeciliidae > Girardinus > Girardinus metallicus. The sequence goes on from CAEGAE010072261.1 coordinate 23,074, forward strand.
TACAAAATGGGGAAAAATGTCTTGCTGAAACTTTTTATTTCAGGAATACGAAGATATTTGCTTTAGAAACTAGGCCAAGATTTGGTTTTTGAAGCGACTTTAGTGTCATAGAGGAAACAAAGCTGTAAAGTTCACAAACGTAATATTTTTCACCGCAGAAAAGCAAAGTCTTACCAAGTGTTTTTGGTCTAGTTTCTAGTTTAAATGTCTTGGGTTTATCTTATTTTAATTGAACTAACTTACAAGTAACATTTTCGGCAAGATAGTAGCTTGTTTTAAGTCAGTAATTCCTTCATATTTATTAAAACGTGTTGGTTCCACTGGCAGATTATTAGATTTATAACACAGTTTCCCCTATAAGTGGAATAATTTACATGAAACAAGCTTCTATTCCTTGCTGAAACATTTCTTGTAAGTTGGTTTTGTTGTATTTCAAGTGTACTAAGATATTTTCAATAAAAACAAGACTAAAAATACTCTGTAAGATTTTGTTTTTGCAGTGAAAATTCTCACTTTAGTGTCATAAATGAGGAAGAAATCCTGTTTAATCCACAGTCGTGACATTTTTCTGTTTGTTTTGTTGCCAATATCCAGATTCCTGCAGCTCTGATTCCAGATTTGCATCTTAGATGTGGAGGATCTTATAAAAGCTTAGACAGAAGGAGATTTTATAGAAACTGGAAATCCTCTTGTTGTTTATTGGTTTGGTAAATCTGGTCCAAACAAACCGGTGGATGTCAGATGAGCTCTGATTTCGTTCTATGCACTAAAAAAACTGTTTCCGTTACCAAACCTGCTCTGGGGAAAGAAACGATCCGTTAATCGCTCGCTGATGCAGACGAATGTGAAAATGAGGTTCAACCGAAGCTGCTCTAATCTCTGGTTTCCTCCTCAGAAACAACCTGAGTTTGATCAGTTTCTCACCTCCATGTTAATCTCCATAATTTAGAGTCTCACTGAAAACTAAACATATTTCAGTAATTCAATTTAAAAAGAGGGAAACAAAAACCTAAGAATTGTCTACTGAAAAGGAAAAGCATAATGTTTTATTTTGTTTTGTTTTTTTTACCACAGTTTTCTTCCTTCCACTTAACTTTCCGCTTGGATACAGAACTCGTCTTGTTAGGCTATGAACTTCCGTGGTTTACTTTTCAAAACTGTCTCGGCCATGATCGTCCAAACATACCAGTTTGATATTTAAAAATTAGATTTTATTTATCTTGAGTATATAGTGTTATGAATCAGTCTTTAAATAATGTGTCTATATATAAGTTTTGCTTTTTCAGCTGGATTACTGGCAGTCTTAGACCACTTCCAGCCTTATTTGTGTCAGTAAACATAATTACGACTACTCAGAATCAATAAGAAGTATTAAATCTAAAAACCTAGACTCTCCTAATATGATTTCAATAAGCAGAATTTGTGATTTCCACGTCGAGTCAGAGGATTTTACTTCAATTTGAGCCTTTCTTTGTTTGCTGAAGTGAAAAATAATTAACTGAGATGATTCTGTGGGTTCTGCTTAAATCTTAAGAAAATGTTCCAGAGATGATTTAAGCCTCGACTGTATTTGCTAAACCTTGATTTACTTTAATTTTACATTTTAGTTTGGGGCGTAGCGACATCATGAAGCCTTCATTCACAAGGTCAGAACCTCCATCAACTCTGTTTGCACTGCAAAAGCATAAATTCTTTTGAGTATTTTGGTTCAGTTTCTGGTGGAAATATCTTAGTGTTCTTGAAATAAGTCAAAACTAACTTATAAAAACATTTCAGCAAGAAATAGGAGCTTGTTTTAAGTTAATAATTTATTAACATTTATGAGAAAGTTCCACTGGTGTTTTACTTGTTCTATGTGAAAAAATCGGCCAGTGGAACTAGGACTGGTTGCTAGGTAACGGGCTGGGGTTGCTAGGTAACGGCGCCATGCCCCTTGGTAAATGAAACAATCTGCCAGTAGAATTAACACTTTTTATTTAAAGTTAAATAAAAACAAGCTTCTATGTGTTGCTGAAAAGTTACCTGTAAGTTAGTTGTCTTATTTAAAATGTACTAAAGTATTAGAACAGCAAATTAAACCAAAAATACTTGGTAGTATTTTGTTTTTTGGTGACTGTGTTTAATGGCTTCCAGCTGAAATATTTAATATTGCGCGTCGTATTTCCAAGCTGCGATATGAAACATGGAGTGAAGTCCCAGCGAAATCTTCTGAGCTCCGTTATTTCTGTGCTTTGTCACAGTTTCCGATTTAAAAAGCTCTAAATATCTTCTACTTCTCACTAACGCTGCGTGGTTCAAGGTTTTGGGAAAGACGAGGAGTCCGGTTTTCTTCTCTCCAGCTGTTTCCTCCTGAAGAGTCGATGTTGTAGTTTCAGAACCGGGCGGCCCAAATCAAAGTGCCATGTTTGTTTTGGTGACTTCTGAGAACCAGTCTGTGCTTTCCTGTTTGTATGTCTTCTTCTTTCATGATATTTTAACCGCTGTCACTACGGTAACGGTCTGTTTAATTTGCCATTTTGTCAAACTGTCAATAAAATCTGAATCAATCTTCACTCCGTTTGTCTCCAATAAGAAGTATTTACATAAAGCAATTTAATTTTGTGCAACTGTTAAACAGATGCTCTTAATTTTATGCATTTTTTTTTTTAAATTTAGGGCTAAAATGAGTAATTGTGATTAATCAATTATTGAAATGATCAACTAATTTAGTTAATCGTTAACTTGAGAATACAGACTCAATGGCACTTTGCTATAAAAGAGCAGTAATTAAGCCAGGAACTGTACATTTACATATTTTGCTGTTAAATTGTAAATGGAGTTTTTTTTTAAAGCTTCAATTGTTTGAAATTCTGCAAAACGAAGAATTCTTTCTTTTGAACAGCCTTCTCTACAAATAATGAAGAATTCACTAAAAATAAGACCGTGCTACATTCGAGGAAAGTTACAAAAAAGAAAAATTGTTGCAGATAATTTTTTTTTTGGCATTTAGCAAATAGAAACAATTTTGGTAATTCTGATGTAAAATAAGAAGTTTGGTCGGATTTAACAACAAAGTATTAGAAAATTAAATATATAAAACAAGAAAAAGTCAATATTACAAGAATAAAATCATAGGAGAATAAAGTTGAAATGAGGAAAAAGTCGTAGCATTACGAGAATAAAGTCAACATTGCGACTTTGTCCTAGTACAAGTTTTACAAGTTGATTCTCACAATTATTGGCTAAAAATAAAATATTTTCTACAATATGGACAACATGACTTACAAACTACATAAGCTTATTTTGTAAGTAATTAGCTGTCATGGAATTTTTAAAAAAGGTTTTAATCTGTTTTGTAGTAAAATACCCTGAAAGATTTTCAGATTTGCATCAAAATCAGACCAGAATGCGTTTAGATTTGACCAAGATGTCTTTAATATATTTAGTGACATGACAGAAAGTTAGAAACAAGAAATCCTTTCAAACGAAACATATTTAGAATAAATGCACTTAAAGTTTCACATTGAAAGTGTGGAGAGCTGATGAAAGGAACGGAGAAGGCAATGAAAGGTTCTGGGTATCGGAGCGAGTTTTATTACAAACTCGCTCCGATACCCTCAGATATCCGATATAAAAGCACTTATGAGGGCTAAAAACATTCATCCCTCTGGTTGCATTGATAAGTTTGTTTGCTCTGTACATATCAAGGCATCTTTCTTAATTTTTACTTTTCTTTTTTACATGAAAACATATTCACACAAAAAAAGAGAGATCACTTTGCTATTTCAGTTGCTCATCTGGTAAACTTTAGTCACAGCTATGTATAAAGTAAGAGGCTTAAGATTAGCAGAAAGTAACATGATGCTGCTTTCACAACAAATCTGTGCTTTTCCTTCAATAGTGGTTAAACCAACAAAAACAAAAAAACATTCAGGAAAACTGGAATATCAGTCGCCTCTCAGCACCATCGGCTTTATTTCACGATGTTCGTCCAGAGAAAGAAACGTTTGATTAATTCTGGAAGAGATTCACAGAAAATATGGCTGGAAAAATAAATAAAACACACGAAGTGACCTAAACTTGTAACAGAGCGAGAATTAGTCCCAGTTCTCGCGACAAAAATAACATTTCGCTATGATAAAAATAGAGAGAATAGATGTTTATCGACCACAAGATCGATTTACCATGTAGAAGTTAAAGTCTTAGTGAAAACATGAGAAATGTTTTGTCATTTAATAAATTAACTGAATGTACTAATGTTAACTCCCGTTAGCGAACGGATGCTAATTAGCATTTTTGTAACAATGTCTTCAGTTTCCTTACATTCATCCAGATTATAAAACTGCTGCTAAATATTAACGCTGAGCCGTTTCACGACTTTACGATGAAAGTTGACGATTTTCAGACAGCTAGCTAGCTAACATGGTAAACATGCTAACGTCTTTTGGGCTACGCTCACCTTGTTCACTCATTCAGAATAAAACGTAGTTGTTAAAATTTGGGTCACTTTGATGACTTTATCATAAAAATGTCTGACTAACCATCAAAACGACGATGGTTTGGTTTGAAGTGAGACTTTTAGTCATTTTGCACTGTTGGGGTTTTTAGCTTTTCTTCAGCTTTTTTGGAAATGGTGGAAAAAATGGCGGACAATATAAAAGCTACAATTACATGTGATTAATTTGTATTATATTTCAGTTTTTTACAACTACTCATCTGCATAAACACAGAGAATTTAACTTGTACAAAACGGACATAAATTTGATTGCTTGTAGGGGGAGTAAGGGGCTAAAATGGCAAAGACGTGAATTGACTTAATCTTCAATATGCTAATTATAAACAATATTAACCATAAACTGACCATGAACCTTTGCAATTTATGGTAATGAGTTGCTACGTTTGACGTTTTCTTATATTTGATGCAACATGTTGATAACAAAATTTAAAAGTGTCCTAAAGCCGCCAGTCTGTTTTACAGTGAATGAGAGAAATATTCAAACTCAGCCCAAAATCTGCTAGCAAGTCGACTAACTACTCAAATTTTCATTAATGTTAGTAAAGCTACTCATTTTAACTCAACAAATACTAAACCACATGAGGAAACTTTGTTGTGTTGCATAAATATTGAGTTAATACTTTGTGTTCGGGACTCTGGAGTGAAGCGGCGTAACAATAGATGAGCCTGAAGTTTCTGCTTGTCAACACTGAAAACAGACAATATCACGACATTTTCATGGACAGTTACTAAAAGAAAACAAAACAAAAACACTTCGACATGTCCAGAAAATCCCTCGTCACTTTAAAAAGCCTTTTAGCTCCTCGATACGGACGATCCTGATTGGCCAGCACTGGTTAGAGGAATGTGTTTTAACCAATCAGGGAAGAGAATGTGGAGTGTTAAATTTACAACACTAATGTAACTGTAACAAGCTAGGCTATCTGTTGATGTAGCAGGCAGCTAGCGGCTGAAAGTAGACAGTTTCAGAAAACCGTCTTTTCTTTTAGAAAAGACGGTTTTGTCTTTTCTTTCAGTCAATGCTTTAAATTTTAGCAAAACAAAATAAATTTGATAAGAATAAAAAAAAAAAACGTAGTTATTCTTCTGAAATTTGGTTTGGACCGACAACGAACAATGAAAGCTTTTGCACCAGACAGCAATCACATCTGCAAAGTTAGTAGTGAATTAAGTTTATTGAAGTTACTATTCCTTAAAAAAAAAAAAAACTTTATAGTTTGTTACTTTTCACCCAAAATGAATGAAACATTTAGAGTAAACCGTCTCGCAGTATTAATTTAGCTTATAAGGGCGTAGCAAAGCTACAACGGTGGTTTAGCGCCTTTGTAGATTGAAAAAAAAAATAATTTAGTAAATTTCCCCCAAAAAAATTTCTGAAAGAACTAGGTAATTTCTAAGTGTGAAAAGTTGAAAAATTTGCTAGAAAAAACAAAAATTTTGTGGAAAAAACATGAAAATTTGTAAGTTTTGAAAGTTGAAATTTTGTCTTCTGAAACATTGTTTTTCTTCAAAATTTCAGAACTATTTCAAAATTTCTGTCTTTTGTTTCAAGCAAATTTTTGACTTTTTAAACTCAGAATTCTTTTTTAATTTCTTCACAATTAATCTAAAATAATATATATATTTTTTTTCTATCTACATTGGCTCCAATACGCCATTGTAGCAAAACCTTTAGCTTGTTAAAAAACTCCTTTCCTTACAAGTGTCGCCCTCTGTTGGTCACGAAACAAAATGCAGCTTTAAACCTTTTGCAGACAGGGAGGCCATGTTTTCCATCTTTTCTACAGTCACTTTGTGTTTCAGGTTTAAATATGACTCTTTTCTAAGAAGTCAATGCTTTAATTCATTACTGTTAGTAATTGTGCAGATTTTGCAGTTGTGGCGTCTGTCTGGTGAAATAAATACCACTGTGAGGAATCCCACTCAGACAAAACGACTCCCACACACCAAGTAAAAGACAAAAAAACATATTCAAGTCTCTTTTCTGTCCCTCTGCTTATCCAGAGAACAAATCCAGAAATTAACACCAACACCCCTCAGCTCCTGATGTGCTTTTACCGCGTTAGTGTTTCTGTTCTGTAAGAACAAATACCGTTTCATTTCCTCAGTCGCTTGCTGGTGTTCGCTGCCCAGTTTTGAGTTTCTCAGATTAACTGCAAAAAAACACAAAACCTTCCCAAGTATTTTTAGTTTAGTTTCTAGAGCAAAAGTCTTAATGAAATAAGACAAAACTAACGTACAGGTAACTTTTCAGTAAGTTATAAGAGCTTGTTTATGTAAATAACTCATTAATTTTGATTTTAAAAAGTACTAGTTCCATTGGCAGATTATATTATTTCATAGGCAACTGGAACTGAGCCGTTACCTAGCAACCCCAGCCTAGCCCAGCCCGTTACCTAGCAACCCAGTTCTAGTTCCACCGGCAGTTTGCTTTACATTTTCCCCATTTTATAAATGAAATAATCAGTGGAAGTTGTATTTTTTCATCAAAATAAGTGAAACAAGCTCCTACACTTTGCTCAAACGTTACTTGTAAGTTAGTACACTTTAAATAAAACAAACCTAATATATTTTCACAAGATATGACAAAAATACAGGGTAAGATTTTGTGTTTCTTTTTTAGTTTTTTGTGCGCTTTTTCAGCTTGAAAGGGCTTGCTAGTATTTTTAGGTTTGAAGTGGTCAAAAGTTTCCATATAAGTAAATCTCTGGATATTTTTTTACTTTACTACTACAGGGTTCATCTGGGAACAACTGGCTGATATAATTTCTTGCAGATTATTAATAAGCGCACCATAAACTTTTTCTCCTTTTTGGTTATTTTCAACACTTCTGAAACATTTAAGGCTAAGAAATAATTTTCAACCCAGTTCCTCTGTTTTCCAGTCATGAAATCTGCTGATATTACGTAGAGTTGTGGTATTTTGTAAAGCACTTGATTCGTTTCCAGGTCAGGCGGTTCGTTGTTCAGATTGAGCCCAAACAGAACCGCCTTTCAGTCGTAAGTCTCACAAGTTTGGAGTCCAAATTACAGTTTGCAGATCAAGAAAGTTCCTGAAAATAAACGACAAAATCCTTCATGATGAAATGATCGTTTCACAGCAACAGCTTTAAAACCGTCGACTGGTCCAGACACCAGGACCGGCAGCCTGCGGGTTCTGGTTCTGAGTCGAGTCCAGTAGAAGTGGTTTAGGTCCAGCAGCAGAGTAAACGCACGTCCGACGTCGTCTGACACGTTTAGTGTTTGTGATCCGAAAACGATCCAGATTCTGCATTTTTCCAAGATCCGAACAAAAACCAGATCAGATCCATCCGATTCCAGAAGAATCACAAAATCCAGTAAATCCAGTTGTTGCCACGGTAACTCCTGAATCCCAAACAGGAAGTGGCAGCAGCGGGTGGGTTTATTTTTTTGTTTGTTTGTGTGTGTTTTCCGCCGGGGTCGCAGGTCACATGATGCCGTTGGTGACGTACTGGAAGGAGTCGTAGAGTTTTGTGGTGATGGAGCGCATGGACCCGTCCACCAGCTGCTCCACCAGCAGCTGGAGCTGCTCCTCCGTCAGGGACATGTGGAAACGCTCCTTCAGGCCCCGGATGGTGCTGGAGCCGTGGAAGCAGGGCAGGTGGGAGCCTGGACCAAAAAAATAAAAAATAAAACAACAAAAAAACGAGACTTAAAGGAGATCTATTATGCAAAATTCACATTTTGAACATTTTCTATATTTCCATTTGCTTCTAAAAGCAGCCAAAGTGCTTAAAATAAAACACCCAGCTATTTTTGGTATCTGGAAAATGAGTTGTTTCAAAATCTCCGGAATGTTGAGTCACACTGAGCCATTGCCTAGCAACCCAAGCGGAATTCCAGCACGTTTTGTTTTACCGCTGTACAATGGCTGCTGGAAAAGACAAGTGTTTTGTTGCTGACTCATCATTAAGAAACCACTTGCTGCATTTGATTTTGCAGGAGGCTCTTCTTCTGCTTTTCAAAGATGTACAGTTGTTTTGTTTTGCAGCCATTTTTTAATTATTATTTATTTCATCAATTTATAGTTTAAACTGAACATGTCATATGTTGACATAAACATATGACATGTTCGGTTGGAAGAATAAAATAATTTCAGGGCCACAGATGGACCAACATTTTGGACACCCCTACTTTAAACAATCTGATTAATATACATTTATTCCCATTTTATTTAAAATCCATTACATAAAATTTCCGTTTATTTTGATGCATCACTCTTGTACCTCGGTACTACTAGCTTATTTATTTACTCCTTGACATCTCTAAACTGATTCTTGGATGATAACAAAGTAATTAAATCAGTTAAATTAAAGTATTTTATGGTGTTTTTTTACAGCTGAAGTCATAAAATGGGGTTTTAATGAGGCGTAAACAAGCCGCTGTGCAATAAAAGAGGCTGTAAAAGCAGCTGCTTCATAACTCTGGTTAATATTGCACAGATAAAAGGTGCTGCATGTTTTATTTTTACCTTGCTGCATGATTTCGACGATCTGCAGCACCTTCTCCATGTGCTTTCTGGCTGCAATCAGACCCTGCAGCATCAGCATCTTGTAGTAAATAAACATGTCTCCATCGAGGCCGCCCATCACCTGAAAACAACAAAGAAAATCTGTCAAATTAAAAGCTTTTCCAGCTCAATAAACTGGTTCCCAGCTCATAGAGGGTTCCACTCACGTCTACGAACTCTGACGTGAGTTTGAAGGCGGACGTCTCGAAGCCGAGGTTCCGGGGAGAGCTGGAGAGGATGAAGCCGAAGTCGATGTGGATGATGTGGCCTTCAGAGTCCAGCAGGATGTTCCCGTTGTGTCTGCGCAGATCACAGAAAACCAGAACGGGTCGATCAGAACCAAAACATGATCCTGAACCGACTTTCAAAAGCAAAGGAAAGAAAACTAGAGACGCACCAATCCGATACCAATATCTGTATCGGTTCTAAAACTGAGTTAAATTCTACATCGGGAGTCTGTGACAATCTATTCAGTCTAATTCTATGCTTTGTGCTCTTACAGTTAGAAATATAGTTAGATATATTACACTTTCTGAACTATTTGAAAGAAATTTGTTCAGGGTTTCCTCCAGTGTATCATAAGCCTGGCGGGCCACCAGGCTTCACTTTCACCCCCACCAGGCTGATCATGTTTGGTTATTTACTATATAAATTTATTTTTAATTGTGATACCAATAGGTGGAGCTCTATGTTTTCTGAGCAACATACCGGTCTACATGCCAACAACTTCAGCAAATAAAATGACAAATCACAAGGAAAGAACCAAAAGACTTTGGACATTTTAACTGAGATGAATATATTTATTGTATATTGGCTGTTATTCTCCTAATTTTACAGTTAAGGAATTATTTAATCTGTTAACAAACCGGCATCAGATTATTTCACAGAGTGAGCTATTTGTGTTAAATCTTAATAACTTTAGAAGATTTTTTTATCATTAAAACAATTTTTGTCTCATAATTAATATTCTGTCATACAACTAATAAAGTTACAAACATTTAGTTTGTAACATGTTTTTTATAAAATAAAACGACAAAAAAACCCAAATAAAATCAGAAATGTTAGGAAAAATTCAGAGGTTTAATTTTTAACCCATGTACTTTAAGCTGAAGCTGAATTTCTTTTCCTCCTCACCTGTCCTTGACCTGCAGCAGGTAGCAGATGAGGCTGTATCCGGCGCAGCTCTGGACGAAGTTCCTCTGGGCCGTGAGGAACGCCTCGGTGGTGAAGCTGCCGTGTTCCTGCAGGAAGTAGTCCAGCAGCGACAGCTGACTCTGCTTTCTCACCTGGTTAAAACAAACAAAGATCAGTTCATTTTTACATTATTGTACTCAAAAACACTGAAACGGGACGGATTCAAGTTTGATGTGCTTTGTTTCATTAAATGCTGGACTTGGGCTCTGTGGGGGTTAAAGTTCGGCCTACCTGGTGGAGGGAGACGGCGTTGAGGACGGGCTCGATCATCCCGCTGTCTGCTGACATCACCAGGATCTTATAGGGTTTGATCCACAGAGGAACTCGCTCCTGCTGCCAGATGGACTGAAAGTCACAGAAAAACATGAAGACCAGGCAGATGTTTCAGGCCTGCAACTGATTATTGTTTTAGTTATCAATTATTCTGGTGATTAATTAAATTAAAAACTCAATTTTATTAAAAAATATACAACAAAAGACTAAATTCACTTTTTAAATAAGAATCACTTCATCTTTTACAGCTGAAAAAGATTTAAATTATCAACATGTGAAAACCAGCGATTTCTGTTCGACGCAGCATCAATACAGTGGAGGATTGATCTGTTGATTATTTATTAATTTAACTGATTAACCCTTCGAATAACTCTGACACTGTAGGAAAATGTCCAGCGGTTTCTGAAAGGTGAGACGTTGTGCTTTCCAGCCAATATCAGATAGTTTAGGGAGCATGTTTGTCTTCGGTTTAATCTGATTAAACACTTTCAATAGACGGTAAATTGCGAAGATAACTGCTAGACATTGAAAGTCCCAGTTGTTGTGGGGAAATGGGCAAAATATTTACACACAGGACATTTAAAGAACTTCATTCAATGAAAATAAGCAAAAATATCCAGGCGGAGATTTGAAACTTAGGCCTTAAATGTTGCTGGTTTACCTGCAGCTGCTTAAGGAACTGGTAGGCCACCAGCTCCTGCCGCAGGTCGTCTCCACATTTCACGATGACCGACAGCAGCCTCCAGTTGGGCAAGTGGCCGTAAGGAGAGCCTTCTCTGATCCGCCTGACGGTACCACAGAAGAAGAAAACTCAAGTGAGGGGACAGTTTGGTTTCATTTAACAAACACCAACTTAAAATATACCTGCAATAACATCTACATATATATACAACCTGAAATGAAAGTATTGTTGTTTTCTTTGTTCATACTAATGAAAAAGGTGGGGTTTTTTTGTAAATGTGATTAGCCAAACTCTGAGCGTTTTGGGTTAATTACGGGTTTTTAAAGTTTGGATTCTAAACTTTAAAATGATGAGACACACGTGGAAATCAAAAAAAGATTTGTGTTGTGAACATTAATAACATTTTCCATTTTATTTGTAATTTAGAAGCAATTAAAAAAATAAAAATGAGTTGCTTTGAAACAAAAATCCTCTTCTGCACTATTAAATATAAATTAATCCACCCATTTCTATCAACTGTATTTATCTTTTGCATTTATTTGCTGATTGAATCATTTTTAATTAAATAAAAACAGCAGCTGTAATTTGGCCGTGAACGAACCGTTCAAAAGAATCGAATCAGTCATCAATACTCTCAGCAGGTATGTCATCTCTCCGTCCAATCATATCCTAGCGTTGTTTCTTTTCTATCTTCAGTTTTTCTTTTCAGTGACACGGTTTTAACCCATTTATTTATTATAACTGTTAAACACAGTCATTTGGTAAGCTAGGTGTGACATTGCATTTGAGCTGACGTCGCGGCTAATAAACGGTTGTTTACATGCAGTACCTAGCGGGCCACTAGAGGGCGCCCTGGGGCCACAGTTTGAGAAAGACTGCATTAGAGGACCGACCTGACTTTCTCCTCCCAGGGTTCCTTGAGGGCGACGGCAGACGGGTCCTCTGGGTCTCTCCTGAACGTGGTCGGAGTCTGAGCGAGGTTCTCCGACAGGCGGCGTCTAAAAACAAACAGGTGACGACCAATCAGACGGCGCCTCTTCACCGCCGTCTAGAAACATCAAAAACTCAAAATTGTGTTTATTTTTACTTTAGCAGAATATAGATTAATCTCAGGAATTGAACATTTGTAATGGAAATGCAGCTACTGAAGCATTAGCATGAAAAAATGCGCTAATCATTTGACTTTACGTGAATTTCAGTGATCACAGAATTTATTTATTTATATAAAATTTGGCGTTATGCAAATGAAAACCAAACAAGGCTTTATTTATGAGTCCCTCTGGAGCCAGGAGGGCCACCTAAAGAGCCACGGCGGGCTGGGTTTGGCCCCCGGGCCTCGAGTTTGACTCAGACCTGATGTCTCCAGCAGCGATGAACACGGGCTCTTTGCTCTCCAGGCTCGTGATGCTGTCGACTGAAAACTGGCTGATGTTGTCGCTGCTGCTGGTCTGAGCCTCTCCCTGAAAAAAATAAAACGTATTTATGGTTTCTCCTGAAAAAACTGAGGCTGAAACCATGAATCTGATTAATCGATTATTGAAATAATCATCAAACCTCAAAAAAAGGTGATTTTCTCAGAGAACAACACAATCATTAAACTAAAACTGTACAAAAATATAAACATTTTCTTTAAGTTTTGTCTGTAAATCTGTTCTTACTAGAACTCAGGTGGCAGTTTTAGCTCTAATTATGAATACTTAATCTAAAAATAATCAATATGTCAGGCCGATAGTGTATAGATGCTAAGCCAAACAGAAAGAGTTTAACTTTTCACATGTTGATGCCTGAATAGTTTTTTAACTGCAAATAAAGGAATGCTATTTTACTGAATCTTTAGGCAGTAAGATGCTTATTTTCTTGTATAAAATATTAATTATTTGTTTATTTGCCTCTTTTAATGTATTTCTAATATTGCATAAAAAGGCTAAATTGTTAAAACAAAAAAAAAATTCTACCTGATTAATTGTCAAATAATCGATTAGTAGAATAATCGTTAGCTGAACGCCGTTACCTCCACCTGCAGCTGTCCGATGTCGTCGGTCGCCCAGGCGTCGTCGTCGTTGTCGTAGTTCGGCACGGTGGAGAAACTTCCTGCTCTGTGCTCCGAGGTCATGCTGCTGCCATTACCGGGCGTGCCGCAGTCCAGGTTCTCCGCAGAGCGCGCCGAGCGGATCCGGGTCTCCGGGATCCGCGTGGGAACCGGAGACGTCTCGAAGCTGTCGCACCCCAGAACCTCCACGTAGATGATGTACGGAGCCTGAAGGAGGAGGAACAAACACACACAACAAATGTTTTTAAATACATTTTCACAATTTTTCCAACAAGCTTTAATGCATTTCAGTTGATTTTTATGTGGCAGACCAAAACAAAGTAGTGGATAGCAGTGAGATGGAAAGAAAATGATGCTGGTCTTCAAACTTTTACAGCAGAAAAGCTGAAAAGTGTGGCATGCATATCCAATATAGTTACAACTATCAGCTTTTCACATCTAATGAGTCCATTATTCTTCAGGTTCTAGGAAAAGCATCAAATTTAAACTATTTCCAGTAATATTTTCTGGTTTAGGCTTTAATCTAAACCTGTGGATATTTGGTCTGAGTCCTGCTGGATTTGAGGCTTTTAAAACCTCCAACAGGTTTTCTTCTAATGTCGAAATGACTCGGTTTAAATGATGCCAACTCCCACCAGCAGATGGCACTATTTTTTACTTCTGCTACACTGATGCTTATTTGAATTCAAATTAAAGTTGTTTTGTTTTTGTTTTTTAATTGGCATGCAAATTTATTTCATTTCAATTCGCACAATTTTATGGTTATAGGAAATCCAGCTATTGAACATCAAAACGGTTGAATGGAAGTGATGCCAACTCCCACCTACAGGCGGCAGTATTTCTCACTTCTACTACCTGCTGCTTCAACCAAGTTATGGTTCATCATCGATATGGTGAGTAAAAAAAAAGTCACATTTACTGTCACATGTAAGCGCAAATATTGCAAAATTTCTCAATTGACGCCACAAAATCTGTGATTTAAAAAATAAAAAAATAGCACATTACTTGATTAATGTTTAAAAAGATGTTTAGTATCATTTAATTTTAAATGAAGGGACAGATAATTGTTAATATTATAAGAGTTTGTTTATGGGTTTTATCAATTATGGCAGAACTGGCCCTTTAAGAACATTAATAATCTTAATCTGGCCCAAAATGAAAATGAGTTTGTCGCCCCTGGTTTAAATCATTTAAAGGAAACCTCAGGCACCCTATTTTACTTAGGGACATCAGAGTAAAGGGGCTTCTGAACCGACCTTGTCCTTGGAGTTGAGGACCACGGCCTGGGTGTGGGGGACCCTGCAGACGTGGTGCTGGTGCTCGGCGGTCGGTAGCCAAACCCGGGCCGGCAGCTTGTGGTTGAGCAGCGACAGCTCTGAGATCAGCCGCTGCGTCTTCTGCTCTTTGGTGGGCAGCGTGGCCAAACGCTTCCCGATGCAGAACAGAGACTTGACGAACTCCCTCTGAGGACGGAGACGCTCCGGCTGCAAACGGGTGCAGATTTCACAAAGAGGAACCAAAACAACAACCTGAAAAAACGACCCGGTAATCCCTGCTAAACCTCTCTGACGCCACATGAACACGACAGAGTTTCAGGTCTTTGAAATAGAATTTTTTTTTTTTTTTAAATGGAGTAAATTTCCACCAAAAAAATAAACAAAATAAAAAAAAAAGTTTTTTTTCTCAAAAATTTGCCACAAAAAATGTCAAATTTTGAGACAAATTTCAGAAGTATTCTAGCATTTCAGAAGTTGGCAAAATTTCAACTTTTGAAATATTTTCTTAGATTAATCTTACAATTTCTGAGTTTTTCCAGCAAATTTTCAACTATTCAAACTAAATTTTTCCTGTTTCTCTAGAAAGATACTGAAATTAATTCCAAACATTTTTTTGACTTTTCAAAATCAGAAATGCCCAGAAAATTTATGAAATTAAACAAAATATTTTTTTCTAGAAAATTTCTCAATTTCTTTGCAGAAGTTTCTAAAAAAAAATTTATCTGATGCATTTATTTACATTAATTTAATTGGTTCTGTATCAATTATTCAATATTCCATCAGATGTATTATCTATTGATATTGATCACGTGTCTATTATGATACAGATTGTTATTGATTTATTGTCCAGCCGTAATTTATGACAAGTTTTGTATATTCTACGATAATCAAGACAAAGATGTATAAAAATTTACTGCAAATAAACTCACTAATCAGAAAGATGCAGCAGCTAATTCATCTAAAACCTGATAATCGTTTATTTTTGTTTTTTTCCTTAACATCCCAGTTGTTTCTACTACATTTTTACATTTATTGAGATACTCATTAATTATTACTTTATTCAGTTATTTTACTTGCCTTTGAGAGTTGCCATTTTTTAAATTTTGTCGTGCTTTCTTTCGTGCACGACAATAAAATTAATTCTGATTAAAGTGTTTTTGTTGGTTTTACATCATTTGTTTGAGACCAAACCAGGCCGAAAGCCAAACACTGAACTCAAATGTACTGTAGGAAAAATAACTGTCAGCAAACATTGTAATATAATAATTTTCTTGGCCCCTTTTTGTTGCAACATTTTCAAAGTGTCACCACACTGATGCAAAATGATAAGAAGAAAATAATGTGCAACAACCAGAAACAGGAAATTGACATCCGACAAATTATTTAATTATTGCTCAAATGTTAATTGTCATTTAAAAAAAGAGAGAGACCTCGCTGGTTAAGAGCAGTTTGCATTTGCATCATGAATATTTTAAATGGAGTCTGGCATCTGTTGCATCTGCGTCCTGCCGCCGCAAGCCGACACTCGTCTTATCAAAACCCAACCACCTCCTCCGCTCCGTCTCCACGGCAACCACTCCTTTCCCAGCAGCTAGTGTATGTTGCTTGGCGGCGGCGTGTCGTGTTCCTCTCCCTCTGAACTTCTCTCACATTGTGCTCCAGTCCACTTTCATCTCTTTGTGATGCAAAGAGACAAAAGAGGAAGTTTCAAAAATCGAGCTTCCGCCTTTCAGGTAAAAGATGAACAGAGAAGAACTGCGTTCTGTAGTTCCCATCAGCATTAAAAGACAAAGTGTTGAAAGAGAAGGCTTCCCCAAATCAGAGCGAAGCTTTAAAGTCAAACTTTGTATCTGATTGTGAACCATTGTTCAAATTGTCCATTTGATGTCAGAGGGACGGGCCTTCCTGAAGCCTGACTGTAAACAAATGTTTGACGCAGCTCGGATTGTGTTGCATCAAGGTCCAGTTGGACATGTCCGTCCCTCAGCCAGGCTTCCGTCGCTCTCCTTTTTCTTTTGCAAATTAAACAAGCTGAACCTGAACGTAGCTGCTGACAGCTGCCGGCCGTCATTTCATCACCAAACATTCCTAACGTCTTAACGTCTGCAGCCAAACCCAGAGAAAATGTTTGACTTTCTCAGTTCAATGCCTCGGTTGGCTACTCTGTCTAATCTGCACCAGAATTTCTTTCTAGTTCTGTGAAGGAAGCAAGATCAAAATCAAACAGAGCAGCTTTTTTTTATCGGTAGTTCAAAAGTTCAGCTGCAGAGAATAAAGAAGCTTTATTTCCCAGATTCAGATTTTCCAAACCAGAATCGACTAATAAATTTCAGAAGAAGTGGAAAATGAGAACAAAAATGACAGCAGTTGTTTCTTTAAGTAGGTATTTTCTCCAATCACGGTACAGAAAACATCTGGCTCTGAGCCAGGATGTGGCCGCGCTGCCAGCCTGGAATGTGACAACACACATTTATCTTTTGGTTTCTCTGCAAACTTTGACTGGAAACCAGTTTGACCTTAATCATTTGACTTCACATCGTGTTTCAGCTAAAACCGCCTGCGTCCGTTAAAAACCAGACAACCATCAGATTTTCCTGCTTAGGTTGGATTGTTTGGGGTTTATTTTGGATGAGTTTCCTTCAGAATCAGTTTGTTCCTGCAGATTCTGTGCAACATGAAAAACATCTGGAATCCAAACCGGCAGCGTTTCCATTACAAAATGTCTGCAAAACTTCCTCAATATTACACTAATGTTAAAAAAAAAACAAAAAAAACACACATTTTTGCAATTGTGGAAATGTAGTTAAGTATCATTAAACTGCACACAATAACTACATCTAATCATATTTTCAAAATTACTTATAGTTATTGATGATGTTGTGGAACAAACTGTGGAAAAAATACAAAACAAACCCCATTTTTAATAAAGTCAGTTGTTTAAAGCATCATTAACTCAAGTTTATTGAGACAACGATAAATCAAAATTCTTATGATAATAAAATTTCCTGATAAATGATGACCGCCAGCTAGGGCTGAACAATATGGCTGATAAATATATCGCAATATAAGCAATTCATATCAGTTGAAATCAGTAATTATTGATTGTATTTTTATTTTAAATATTTACTGCTAAAATGGAAAACTTATCAGTTTTAGCTCCATGAGATCGTTTTTGGTTTTATTTTTAAGCAGTTATGAGGCACAGCAGTGAAACCTTAAACTGCTGCTGCGCCAGTTACTCAGCAGGTCGTTGCTAGGTAACCAAGGAATGAGTGGGTTGCTAGGTAACCAGCGTGAGTGAGTGAGTGAGTTAGTAGATTCTACCAACTTAGCTTAGCTTAGCTGGCCTTGACAGTTTAAGCAGCTAAAGTCTTACCTCTGCCTACAACTCCCAGAATGCTGTGCGGTCCTGAAGTTCAGTGAAATTATTGAATATTATCTGTAGATATTGGTTAAGTGTTTGTGGTGATTTACTGGTTGTTATTGATATGCAGAAACCCGTCCTGACGTGACGATCTCTCACCTCTTCATGGACTGCCTCCACCTTCGGGTTGCTGCCCGTCCGCCTGAGGCCGGTGCCAGGGAAGCCGCTCGCCATGGTGGCGTCGGACTTGGATCTCTGGTGGGTCCTCCTGGACGGAGAGACGAACACGTCCCCCTGGTCGGCGCTGTCCGGGGAGCCGCAGGCGTCCACGTTGCTGCTGTTGTGGCGGCGATGGCGGTGGGGCGGCGAGGGCAGCGGGCTGTCGGAGACGGACCCTGAAACGGACCGAGGCTCGTCCGACCGAGGCTTGAGGTCGTCAGACAGGATGAGCTTTCTGAGCTTGGTGCCTCTGGAGTGGCGCTGCGTGGAGATGTGCATGTCGGAGGAGTAGGCGCCAAGCAGCCAGGCGGACAGCAGGGAGAAGGTGATGCTGGACCTGCAGCGGTGGATCTGAGGAACAAATCACAAGGTTAGCTTCTGCCAACAGGGACTTCTGCAGATGTATAGTAATAACTTATACTGAGTTATATTTAAACCATCATTTATTAACCCAAAACGTAAGTAATTATGGTGCGAATGAAAAAAGATGTAGCAAATTAAATAAAATGCTTCAGGTCAGTATTTTAGGTTATTCTGGAACACAAATGTATGACGGTATTTTAAGACCTATGTAGATGGAAATACACACTTCTTTCCTGCCAAAGAACTAAAAAAAAAAAATTCTAAAAGAAAAAATGCTCAGAAATTTGTGAGCTTCAAAAATCAGAAAAAAGACATATTTTGAGACTAATCTCAGAAGTTTTCTGAGATTAGTCATAAAACTTCTGACTAAAATTAATGGAGATTTTCTGAGCCTACAAAGTCAAAAATTTTCAACTATTGGAAATTTTTTTGATTCAAAGGTCAAAAATTGTTTATTTTTTTGTACTTTGAAATCTCCAAGTTGTAATCCCAAAATATCAGTGTTTTTTCTTGCAAATTTTCAACTTTTGTAGCTCTGAAATTTCTTTGTTTTTTTCTGAAAAAAAATTTCCTTGATTTTCCCCTCAAATTTTAGACATTTGCAGCTCAAAAGTTTTCATCTTTTCTTCAAAAATTCCTGAGATTAAGCCCCAAATTTCTGAGTTTTTCTTCTTAAATTTCAGACTTTTGCAGTTTAGAAATTTTCAAATATTTTCTTAAAAATTTCTGAGATTAATCTCAAAATTTTTTGTTTTTTGGCAGAAATTTACTACTCTTCCCCCGCTTCACCCCTATCCACAATGTCCATAGAAATGAAACAAGCTGCTGCGATCGGCATAATAGTCGCCATAAATGTTATAATGTTACTACATAACGTGGCAGAAAGTATAAAACGCACTCAAGGATTTTATTACATATTGCATTGATTATTACATAATGAAGTTTTAATGATGTTTTATTACATTTTAAGCGACATTTCATTACGTTATTCCTTATTATGGCGGCGTCACCAGGTGTGTGTGTGAGTACTCACCAGGTAAGGTTTGATGGCGTCGCCCACCTCCGTGTCCATGTGGACGTACATGTTGAGGAGCTGCGGCAGGTAGAAGTCCACCTCGCCGTCCGGGAAGCTGAAGAGCCGGTTCCCGATGTACGCCTGGACGCCCGGCTCCTTCGACTTGTACAGGTAAGAGATCGCCATGGAAACGTCAAACAGCTTCGACTCGAACAGCCGCAGCAGCCACGACTGCTTGGAAGACGATGGCGAAGGCGACTCAGTCGGCGCTGCAGGAGGCGTCTGCTTCTGGACAGCAGGAGTCTCTCTCTGTCCTTCGTCGTCGTTCTCCTCCTCTTCCTCTTTGATGGAGCTGGTGTCGGGGTTCATGTGCCACGGCGGGCCGCAGCAGTCCGTCGTGTCCGCATGCTGCTGCTGCTGCTGCTTCTGGTCGTCTTGCTGTTTGTTGTCGAGCAGCTTCACTTTAAGAAGAACTTCCTGACAAGCCTTGAGAGCCACCTCTGGGTCAATCACTGGAGGAAGAGGAGGAAGTGAAGTAGATGAAGACCTGTTAGCAACTCGTCTTCATCACATGCATGAAGTCGGCAACGTTAAATATAACCGCGACAATATGGTTATGTAGGCAGCGATAAAGAAATAATGTTCAAATTTCAAGGTCATACTTTCACCATATTATTCCTACTTTTATAAACATCAGACTAAACTTGTAATTCACAAGCTTAATATTTAGTTTTAAAAAAAATATATATTTAGCTTTTAAATAAAATATTTAGTTAAGACAATAAACATTTAGTTCACACTTTTGCTTTTCAGCAAGAGCATGCAATATTTAAGTTGCCTGCTAAATATCTACCTGGAAAGTTAAAGGTTTACCTTACAAGTCTGATTTTCTGCAAGCTAATTTGCTTATTAGCTAAATATTTAGCTTGGACCTCAATATTTCGCTAGAAATCTAAATATTTAGTGTCTTAGCTAAATATTTAGTTCATATTTCTGCTTTTCAGAAAGCTAATTTGCATATTTAGCTAATATACAACCTAAATATAGCAAGCAATATTTATATTACAAATATTTAGCAGGTAAGTTAAATATTTAGCTAGTTTGCTAAATATTTAGCTAACTAAATGTATTATAAAAACAGCTATCAATTATTGGGTTGCCTGCTAAATATTTAGCAAGCAGTTCTTAAATAAATAATGCAAAAACTGGAATACATTATAAAAATCCAAAATAAGAAAACAAAATAACAAAATGAATTATGAAGTCTGTCCTTCAAAAAACAAGTTGCTAGTTGAGGCCAGAGAACCAGACTGAAGACTTTAATCATCCAATTTTTGGTAGAAAAAGACAAACAATAAATCATGCAATGTAAATTATTGAGTTAGTTTTAGTTTTTCATGTGATTAATTGATTTATTGCCTGTTGTGACAGCCCTATGTTTAACATGCCTTATTTTCATGACTTAAATTAATTTGGTTTTAGAGCAATAGCTGCTTCAAATCTAAATAAACTATTTCATGCTTTCTATTTATAGCTAAAAATTATAAGCTAGGAGTCGTAAATCTGGACCTTTGTCCTGGAGAAATGAGTTTATGATCTGTTTTCATATCAGACGGAAACTTCAATCCGTCCCCGTTTGTTTGGAAGTCGCTACCTTGATCGACGACCAGGTCCATCTCCATGGCGTCCTCGGAGATGACGTCCAGCAGCGGGCTGGGGCCCCGCTGGTCGCCGCCGCTCGACACGCCGCTGCTGCCGATGCCTTCGCTGCTGCTGCCCAGGCTGCCGGTGCTGCCGATGCTGCCGCTGGGGCTGGAGCTGCGCGGGCTGGCGCTGGGCGACGACGGCTGCTCGCTGAGGGGCGGCGGCGGCGGCAGCTGGAGCTGAGGGCGAGGATGATGATGGTGGTGATGGTGATTGGGGCAGTCTGAGGAGCTTTCAGAGCAGGAGGAGGATGAAGAAGAGGAGGAGGAGGAAGAGGCACTGGAGGGCGAGGAAGGACAGGAGAAAGTGGTGGGAGAGGAGGAGGAGGTTGGCGGAGGCGGCTGGGCAGAGTGGGCGGGACTAATGTGGAGCGGGCAGAGCGCTGGGGATAAGGAGACCTCGGTGTCAGCCATTTTGGAAAAAAGCCCTAAAAAAAAAAAGAAGAAAAAAATGTAAATACTACGGCTGTATAATATATTATTGGGTAGTAAGTAACAACATTTGCTCAGTTTTTTAGTTTATTTATTTCAAACAAGAACAAATAATGCAAAATGTGAGATCTGTCCGACTTCCTGCCAGCAGAAGGATGTGACAATCATTTCAATAAAACTGATCTGTTCACGTAAAGAGTCCAAATCAGGATCAGAAATAATCATACAACATATTTCTACTCAAAAAAAGTAAAAGCAAAAAGTAGCCAGTCAAAAAATTACTCAAGTAAGAGTAAAAAGTCTTTGGTAAAAAGTGACTGAAGTACTGAGATCAAAACATCAATCATAAATATTTAAAAATTACTTCATCAAGCAAACCAAAATATGAAGTGAACTGGAAATGTTGGTTTTTTAAGGACCAAACTAACAATAAATTATAAACAAAAAATAACAAAATCAAACTAAAAATTTTTCCAAATCAATTTCTGTCAATAAATGATCCATATCTTTGATACAGCATCAAACATGGCAGGAGGCGGGACAGGAAGTCCTCCATGCTGCATTGGTGTGCCAACGGCGTGACGCAGGCGATGTGCATCACCATCATAACTATCATCATCCTCCTCCTCCTCCCTGTGTGTCTGCAGCCTGAGGAGGCGTCTTGTTTCTATTTAAATGTTTCATCAGTCACAGCACGCTGCTCCCTCACATTTCTTTTTGTTTACAGATCACGATGCCTCAAAAGCCTCTGAAAGGCTTATAAAATAACATTTCTTTTGATTTGGTGCCATTGTAAGCCATATTTCAGACATAGCTTCACTGGAGATACATTGTCAATTATTTTAATAATTTTTGATGAAAGAACACAGCAAAAATAGTCCATTTTTAAGTCTTCCTCAATTCTATCATACCAACACTACTTCCAAAAATCATACCAACTCTACTACTAACCTTCATACCAACCCTCATACCAACGCTCGTAGCAACCCTATTGCCAACCCTCCTGCCAACCCTACATACAAATCTACCACCAACCCTACATCCAACCCTACCTCCAACAGTACTACCAACCCTACTCCCAACCCTACATCCAACCCTAATCACAAACCTACCTCTAAACCTACTCCCAACCCTAATCACAACCCTACCGCCAAAACTACTCCCAACCCTACATCTAACCCTATCCCCAACACTACTCCCAACCCTACATCTAACCCTATCCCCAACCCTACCTCCAACAGTACTACCAACCCTACCTCCAACAGTACTACCAACCCTACATCCAAACCTACCTCCAACCCTATTACCAACCCTAATCACAATCCTACTTCTAAACCTACTACTAACCCTTCCTCTAAACCTACTGCCAACCCTAATCACAACCCTACTGCCAACCCTAATCACAACCCTACCTCTAAACCTATCCCCAACCCTACCACCAACCCTACCTCCAACCCTACTACCAACCCTACCTCCAACCCTAATCACAACCCTACCTCTAAACCTACCACCAACCCTACCTCCAACACTACTCCCAACCCTAATCACAACCCTACTTCTAAACCTACTACTAACCCTACCTCCAACCCTACTACCAACACTACCAACCCTACCTCCAACAGTACTACCAACCCTACCTCCAACCCTACTCCCAACCCTACATCCAAACCTACCTCCAACTCTATTACCAACCCTAATCACAATCCTACTTCTAAACTTACTAACCCTTCCTCTAAACCTACTGCCAACCCTAATCACAACCCTACCTCCAACAGTACTACTAACCCTACTTCCAACCCTACTCCCAACCCTACATCCAAACCTACCTCCAACCCTACTCCCAACCCTAATCACAACCCTACTTCTAAACCTACTACTAACCCTACTCACAACCCTAATCACAACCCTTCCTCTAAACCTACTCCCAACCCTAATCACAACCCTACTGCCAACCCTAATCACAACCCTACCGCCAACACTACTCCCAACCCTACCTCTAATCCTATCCCCAACCCTACCTCCAACCCTACCTCTAAACCTACTACCAACCCTACTCCCAACCCTACCTCTAACCCTATCCCCAACCCTACCTCCAACAGTACTACCAACCCTACCTTCAACCCTAATCACAACCCTACTTCTAAACCTACCACCAACCCTACTCCCAACCCTACATCCAAACCTACCTCCAACCCTACTCCCAACCCTAATCACAACCCTACCTCCAACCCTAATCACAACCCTACCTCCAACAGTACTACTAACCCTACCTCCAACCCTACTCCCAACCCTAATCACAACCCTACCTCCAACAGTACTACTAACCCTACCTCCAACCCTACTCCCAACCCTACATCCAACCCTACTCCCAACCCTACCTCCAACCCTACTCCCAACCCTACTGCCAACCCTAATCACAACCCTTCCTCTAAACCTACTCCCAAACCTAATCACAACCCTACTTCCAACCCTAATCACAACCCTACTCCCAACCCAACATCCAAACCTACCTCCAACCCTACTCCCAACCCTAATCACAACCCTACTCCTCAACCTACTACTAACCCTACCTCCAACCCTATTCCCAACCCTAATCACAACCCTACTTCTAAACCTACTACTAACCCTACCTCCAACCCTACTCCCAACCCTACTGCCAACCCTAATCACAACCCTACTTCTAAACCTACTACTAACCCTTCCTCTAAACCTACTCCCAACCCTAATCACAACCCTACTGCCAACCCTAATCACAACCCTACCGCCAACACTACTCCCAACCCTACCTCTAATCCTATCCCCAACCCTACCTCCAACCCTACCTCTAAACCTACTACCAACCCTACTCCCAACCCTACCTCTAACCCTATCCCCAACCCTACCTCCAACAGTACTACCAACCCTACCTTCAACCCTAATCACAACCCTACTTCTAAACCTACCACCAACCCTACTCCCAACCCTACATCCAAACCTACCTCCAACCCTACTCCCAACCCTAATCACAACCCTACCTCCAACCCTAATCACAACCCTACCTCCAACAGTACTACTAACCCTACCTCCAACCCTACTCCCAACCCTAATCACAACCCTACCTCCAACAGTACTACTAACCCTACCTCCAACCCTACTCCCAACCCTACATCCAACCCTACTCCCAACCCTACCTCCAACCCTACTCCCAACCCTACTGCCAACCCTAATCACAACCCTTCCTCTAAACCTACTCCCAAACCTAATCACAACCCTACTTCCAACCCTAATCACAACCCTACTCCCAACCCAACATCCAAACCTACCTCCAACCCTACTCCCAACCCTAATCACAACCCTACTCCTCAACCTACTACTAACCCTACCTCCAACCCTATTCCCAACCCTAATCACAACCCTACTTCTAAACCTACTACTAACCCTACCTCCAACCCTACTCCCAACCCTACTGCCAACCCTAATCACAACCCT
>CAEGAE010072267.1:0-39748 GCA_903067095.1 Girardinus metallicus
TCTGGGCCTCCCTTCTTAGGCTGCTACCCCCGCGACCCGACCCCGGATAAGCGGAAGAAGATGGATGGATGGATGGATGGATGGATGGATGGATGGATGGATGGATAATTGTTCTGTATTTCTTTGTTGATGTGATATGTTTATTTTTTATAATTTCCAACTAAACCTATTCTTATAACATTTGTAAATGATGTGTATATATTTTTTTGTTTTTTACTGACTGTTTTATGTATTCATGTTGATTAATATCAAATAATAATAAGGATCGTGAAAACAAACAGGTAGTTTGAGCTCAGCTGAGGTGCTCAGTGGTTTGGAAGAAATTTCTGCCTTCTAGTTTTGCTTTTCGAATGTGCGATGCAGATGCGATGGTGCAGCTTACAGCAGAGCTGAACTCCACAATCTGTGATTTGCATTCTGACATGGCCGCCTGTTTCACTTCCTCCTGAGCACAGAGAACCCCCCTGAGGAAGCTGGTGATGGGCGTGTCTGGGGGGAGGCTGCTGGGGGGATACAGTGACACGCAGACAGACGGCGTGCTGCCTGTCTGTGCGTGCACAGCAGTTAAATTTAGTACATACAGAACCCATTTTTATAATTAGGTGCCACGTCCATACATGTCTGTCTGAGGTTTGGACTATAAAAATCACTTTATTATCCATAAATCTGTTGTGTGTTGGTATCTGTTGTGTGTAGGAAGAAAAAAATCTTCTTTTTAAACTCCTGTTTATTGCCTAAAGCTTTCACACATGGACAATAAGCCAATAACAAAATATATCGCAATAAACACGCGATCAATGTTAATATGTAATTCATCTGATAGCATATTCAACATATAGAATATTCACTGAACTCTGATCCAGAACCGCACAGCATTCTGGGAGATGTAGGCAGAGGAAAGGCTTTAGCTGCGCAATGTCTCATAGTGAGCTAAGCTAGGTTGGTGGCATCAACTAACTCACTCACTCTTTGGTTACCTAGCAACAAGCTGATGAGTAACGTGCATGTGTTTTGGAGTATTTCAGATATTTAATACAGGAAACTATTCAATAATTATTGATATAGACAGCTATCCACCTCAACTGATATGAAACACTTACATCCTGATGAGTTTTTCAGCCATGTCATCCAGCAACTTCCATATATTTTTGGAATATGATAATAAAGACACAATGCTTTTCATTACCATTTGATTTTGTCTTGTTGAAATCTGAATTGTTTTTAGTATGAAACTGACTGTGTGTTTATGGATGTTTCTCTGCAGGTTCCAGCCAGCAGTTTGAGACTGAGAAGAAAAAACATTTGAGGAGCTGGAAGTGGATTAAAGGAGGCATTAAGAAGCAACGATTGTGAAAGAATAGAAGAAGCATAAGTGGGAAAATCGCAACAATGGGGAGGAAAAAGATTCAGATTGCACGAATAATGGATGAAAGGAACAGACATGTAAGCAACAAACAACATCCAGTCAAAATCAGCCTCCAAGTTTCAGAGTTAGAACTACAATTCCAGTCTGAGTGCAGACTGGATGTCTCAGTGTTTTAACTAGAAGCTGAGAGCTGAAATGATGTCACGTTTATACGATTGTGTTTAATCTCAGTTCAGTTGTTACTATCCAAAAGTACATTTACAAATTTCACCAACTGATGGAAGTAATGGTTTAAAGTTGGAACAAAGTAACATCCCAGTGTCCACACACTCACTGTCATGTGATGTTCACAAGCCCTCACTGGGTATGAGTCTGATTGTGATGCACCAGCTGGCTCAATGCAACATGACTTCTGAGTAATGAGGCCCTGTTGTCTATAGGACTTTTGCATGAGTTCATTTTTACTCAAAAGTGAACACACAGCAGAGCGCGCCCCCACACACACACACACCCGCCCACACACAAGTTGTGTTTGAGGGAACGTTTCTTCTCTTCCTGTTTTGACAGGAAGTGCAAGCACATGTGCTTCCTGATCCACAACCAGCAGGATCTACCCTCACAGTTCTTCCCTGGACTGTGTGATGGGGCATCCAGCACGGTGCGCATAGCGCTGCAGCAGCTTTCAGTCGGGCTATTTTTAAAAGGAATAATAATAAAAAACTCACCTGTCTGTTTAGGACTCTCGCAAATTATTTTAGTAATCGAGTAATTGACTGGTTTAGTCAAGTAATTGCATGAATTTTTTTTTATAAAAACAATATTTATAAATACTGCCATGACAGCAATATTAATATTGGATATCAATATCTGCCCAAATTGCCATATCAGTGCTGCAGCTCTAACAATTAGTTTTCTGTAGCTTAGAAAATTAACCTTCAATTTCAAGAGCCAATTTTTTATGTCAACCTGGAGAAAATTATACAAAATCTAAAATTATATTCAATTTAATACAATAAAAATAAAGCAGCAGGACACTTTAAAAAAATTTGTGTAGACTGCTCTGGTTTTCAGCTTACATTTTCATCCTGAATCAGTTTAATGGATGAACTCTCGTTTTGCAACAAAAGTTACAGCTTTTGTGTCCATGTGAATGACGGGATCTTTGGCACACAGAAACACACGTCAGCTCTGTAGACGACACGGTGCGCTCTGCCACTCCTGAGTTGCCACTGGGATGAGAGGAAATATATTTTCTGGATTGTGCATAAAGCTACACTGTTTAATGTGGTATACATTATGACAAAGTGGAACTTCCCCAAATGTGGACGGCTATCTGAAAACAGCACACCTTGCAGATCACAGTAAGCCACTGCGGTCGATAGAGTCTCTTTTTCATTGTTAAAGTACAAAAACCTTTAGGGACTACCCAGTGACTGCTTAAAAATAATGTGTCCTGACTTGACCTGCTCAACTATCTGACTTGTAAAAAGGGAAAACTAAGAACCTATTTTAACCTCTAATCATAATAATGCAAATTCAGAGGCCAATAACTCCAAGCAATGCAGAGTAAAATTATTCCTCAGCTGCATTTAAAACAAACCAAGTGAACCAAAGAACATTTGCTTTACCTTCCTCACTAAAGTGTCAGACTAACTGTACTGTTGTAAAAAAATAAAAAGGGAAAAAAAGCCAAGTGGCTACTTTGATCAAAAATGTAACTCTCTTGTATAAAACTGGTCCTCACTTTCCTCTTGCCCTTAGGTGACATTTACAAAGCGCAAGTTTGGCCTGATGAAGAAAGCCTACGAGCTGAGCGTCCTGTGTGACTGTGAGATCGCTCTCATCATCTTCAACAGCACCAACAAGCTGTTCCAGTACGCCAGCACCGACATGGACAAGGTTCTGCTCAAATACACCGAGTACAACGAACCGCATGAGAGTAGGACCAACTCGGACATTGTGGATGTAAGGAAACGATACACACACACACACGCCTGCTCACACACACATTGATAACGTGGAGTGGGGATGGGTAGAGAAGATCTTTTAACGTTTGATGGAATATTATCTATTGAGGTTCAAGTGTCTTCAAAGCAAAAACTGTAAGGTTTAGGATTAGGATTTCAACAGTTTCTTTTGTTGTATTTATGTTCATGATAAAAAAATACACTCTCCCATTTGCTAAGCGATCAAGTTTGTAATATAGGAGATGCATGTTTTAATTTTTGTTCTGAAGCTTTTACAGCCTGTGTTCTCACAGGATCCTTCTGCTCAGCACAAATACAATTTATTTTTGGTCCAAATTTTGATTTTCTTTCCCCATGATCCTTGAGATGTTTTAAAAAATTGGAACTATGCTTTTATTGTCCATCTTCAGCAACATCGTCTTTGCTTATGCAGCTTAGCAATCACACACAGACAGCCTGTTTTCCTTTTACCATCCACAACAGAGGGAACACCTGACAGAAAATGACATGAAAGCCACATTTATTTCAGATATTGACTTTTATGTGGTTCTAAAATTTTAATAATCTGATTAACAGCTGCTTTGCCTTTACATAAAATGTTCAATAATTTGCTTTCTCTGTTTTTGTGTCTTGTTGTTTTATTCTCCTTTTGGACTTTGAGGGCTTGTTGTTTATTAATACGACACATGAATACTTGTTCTTCCCTGATCTTAAGATTCTGTTCAGTAACTTATGGAGAAATAAAACAAGGTTTTGTTGTCAAGTACAGAATTAAAATGTTCCTGACAGTCCAGGAACCAAATCCATATTCTCTTTATGTTTCTGGGTGTGAAAGCTGCTGCTGTAACATTTCTTATCATGCATTCCTAACAGTGTTTTATTGTGTGTTCAAACATAAAGGAATACATGTGCACTGGGTTGAAGCTTGTGAATTTCACCATGTTATGAGCAAAGCAAGTTGCATTGTCCAGGTGAAACCTTCTTTTCTTTGGTGCTGCGTTGATGTGGTGATTAAGATGTTGTTGCTGCATATCTGTGGCATTCACTGGTGGACGTAGTGGGAAAGTGCACAATCATTAAGGCATCTATTTGTAGGTAAGATATAGAGGGCTGCATGTGAACACCGTATCCTGGAACTGGCTAAGTATAAGGATTTCAGATTTCAGATTATTTTAGTGTAAAGAACAACTTTTTTTATTCAAAATAAACTTGTGACCATCTTGGCCTGAAAGTTCAAGGCTCACAGCACATTCTAAGAGGGCCTATATGTGGCCAAATGACTATTAGCTAAATTAATCAGAAAACAGGCCCAATATTCCTGCAAGCGTTCAGCATGCCGAGCTGAGGGAGTCTGTATCAATGCAGACACAGATACCATGTGCAGTATTTGATTATACAGTTATTACTAATAAACTGCTGGAGAACTTTAAATACTTTTGTCTTTGTGGTGTACGAGTTGCTTCTCTCATGCAACAGAATTTTTTTTTTTTACAAAAATCCAGGACTGTAGGTATTTCAAGTGATTACAGTACACTATGTGTGATTGTCAGATCTGCAGAGGCAGGGCTATAACTTGATCCAGAGAGGATGAGGTTATAGTCCTGCTTACAATCTGTTCCTTGATTTGTCATTAAAGAAATTTTTATGACAGATGTCCATGTTCAAAATCTGAGGATCAGTGATCTTTGAGGTTGTTTGCAATTGCGGCTGCTTATGGATGTCTTTTTAGTGTCGTGTCAGAAAACTTCTGTGAGTTAAAGTCTGAGTGTGTTATTGTGCCTGTTTGTATTGGTGAATGTTAGTGACAGTGCCACACCAGGGCTCGGTGATACGGTACGTACTGGACGAAGGGCTTATGTAACCGTGTTAATAGAGCTCAATCACAAGCATATGCCCTGACACACACATGTAAACACACACCCCCAACCTGGGGTATTAGCTTAAGTGTGACTCCCAGGTGACGTGTAGGTCCAGACAGGATTCTGATGCTGCAAACCTCCTTAACCTGACAGCTGACAGTACGATTATCTAAAGCTACTAATCAATACTCAAATGTAGCATCTATTCTATTTATTATTTTCTGAACACAAAGAGCTGCAACACTGAGCTGCTGCTCTCACCAGCAGAACACTGGTGAGAGCAGCAGCTCTCACCAGTGTTGTGAGAAAGAAAATAAATGTTCTTATTTTCTTTTAGCTACAAGCAGACCAGTTCTAATTTCATACACACAGTGCCTTATAAAAATGTTCACAACTTGTGAACGTTTCGTTACTTTGGAACAAGAGTTCATATCGTTATGGTGAAACATTTCTTATCATGGTAAGAATTTTGATTTATCGTTGCCATTGTAAATTTCACTTACTGATATAAAATAAATAAAAAAACTGGCAGCATGATCAGAAAATTTAATTTCTGCTATTTTCTCCACTTTTTGTTCAACAAGAGCATCAATAAATATCACTAAATTCAAAAGTGTCATTAAGTGCAGTTACTGAGAGCCGTTCGGTTTACTGATATAAATCCCACTTTTTTAAGTTAATGAAGAAGCCTAAACGGAAATATTTTTCAAGAACAATATTTGTGATTATGGCGCTATTAATGCTGTGCCATGCAGTTACCATCCTGCAGGACTATTTATTACCTATAAATAAGTAATATTTTTTTATCATAATCTTTATCATTAACAAAATAGCGCCACAAAATATCTCAAAAAATTTTTGGGGATTTTACTCAAGAGTCCAACAAAAAGCACAATTCATATGTCCATAATAAATTGTGTTCAGAAACATAATAAATTGTGGGAGTTAAGTGTGCAGGAGGTTAGGTTATAAGTTAATATCTCAAGCTTAGAACAATAATCAGATAAGCAACCAAGAGACCTGTTGGAACTCTGGAGGAGCTGCAAAAATCCAGCACTCAAGTGGAAGAAGCTGTTTCATATAGATATGCTCCATAAAACTGACCTTCAGAGGACAGCTGTTGTGTCAAAAGAAGCCCTGCTTCCAGTTTGTCCAAAACCCGGTAGACAACACAGTGAGCATGTGGAAGAAAACAAAAAGTCTGCTCGTTTTTTGTTGTGAATGCTGACAGGAAGAGAGATGGAGCTAAATACAGAGCAGTCCTGGAAGAAAGTCTGTCAGAGGCAGCAATAAAACAACTTACGTCTGGAGCAAAGGTTCACAGTGATGGTGAAGAAGACACTACTCCAAATGTAAATATGAAAGACTGATCAAAACGCTTCTGTTCAGTGTAATAATGAAGGTTTTCAGACAGGATAACAGAGTACTCCCAAACGAACAAAGTCTGTCTAGTGGCAGCTGATTAGATTGTTTATTTCCTTAAAAAAATCACAGTAAGGCACAGACACTGGACAAAAAACTCCAATGTTTCCTTTATCTTTAAATTAGAGAGAAGCTTTTCTCTGGTCATTTTAATTTATCTGAAACAAGGGTCGTTTCATAAATAAATTTTTCATTTATTTACTGATTGTTTGTGTTTCTGAGACTTCTCTGAATACCTTGCAGACCCTGACAGATTTCCATAACCTTCATCACTAGTTAGGATATTGCGTTCAGGAATATTTCCTGAGTAACTCTGTATGTCTTAAGTGTCAACCAGCACCAGCTTCATGTACAGTACATACAGTATTTACCTGAGCCTCCCTCTCCACATGGTCGCCCTGTCAGAGGCCGGCTTACACGTGCCGAAATCCTCTGTAATCTACGGCAATCCTGTTTAGCTCATTACGGTAATCTGCACAGGCAGCCTCTTCATCTCTGCAGAACATCCACAGAGGCTGGATTATTTATGCCACACACTGCTCTCACTCTACCTGCATCACCTTTGACCTCCATGCTATGTTTTCTTCCTCTCTGCTCCTTGGCTGCCTCCTCCTTGGTGTCAAATCAGTTTGTTTATTGTCATTTTCTGTGTTGATCTTGGTCTCACTCTCATTCATTTTAACTCACACCCCCATTATACTGCTGAGTAATTAACACACCTGATCATCGCCTATGCTATGTATTTGAAACTGTAGCATACATACTTTGACCAGGCTGCCACTACATAAATGCAACGAAGGAACATCTGTGTTTTTTTCCAGTTGATTGAGCAGCTGTCATGCTGTTTTAGTGTTTATTGTTATATAAGTGTCTTGTACTGTTTTGGTTTGTATGGCTGGTGTTTTGTCGAGGTCTTCTTTATAAAAGAGATTACTGATCTCAGAGGAACTGAAAAGTTAAAAGAAGGTCAAAATAATTTTAAACTGCTCCAAATTTCCCCCCTTTTAGCTTTTTACAACCAGTTTAACAAAATTTTAGCGTGGCAGCCAGTTAGAAAGCTAGATATAGTCACATGTTTTCTGTCCTGAACACAGTGGACAACTGGCGATGGTGTGACCTGAAAGCAGCCTTTGTGAGGTCTCATCACACCTCAGAGACATACGTCCACCTCCCAGCACGGTGAACCAGTCCTGTAATATCCCACCAGCTAAGTGGAGCTCCAACATGCATGTTCAGCACAGCAGGAGCAACCTTGGCTCAGCCAGCCCTGCACCATGTTGACCCAGGCACTGCTACCTCAACCTGCAAGGTTACACATGCCTCTCAGTGACCTTTATCCCTCCCATCCTCTAATCAGAGATCAACAAACTTAAGAGGCGTGAGCTGGCCGAGTATCAAAAGCTACCAGCAAACAAGAAACACATGGAGACGCGCGTGTAGGTGTGTGCGTGTGTGTGTGGGTGTGTGTGTGTGTGTGTGTATGCTCTTGAAGAGTTCTGGACTCCACAGCACACACATAGCAACCTGACACACGAGGAAAAAAACATGACAGCTGTTGTAATGACTCTGTTTTGTCACTGAAGATGATAAAGTGATAATATTTGTGTAGTTCTGTCTTACAGATAGTTACAAAAAGATGCTGAACATATAAAAACTTGATTTTTAACCCCTTCATGCATGGATTATGATCCTTTGTATCAGGATTTTTCCAATTTTTTTATTTTCTTAAGGCATAAAAAAATGATAGGAAAAAAAATTTGTAAAGATTTTTTTTTTTTTTTAGGTGATCAATTGTAATTTTCTCCAAATACAAAGTTGTTATTTGAAAAATACATCAGCAGTGTTGTTCTTTAGGGGTTATCTGATGTCACAATATTTTTTACCTGCAAGAGTCGTCTACAGTAGGAGGGACCGGGTCGTTGGCTTTTTTGTCAGTCGGCCATATTGGATTTAACAAAAATAATTTCTTGCATTTGCAGCTGATGGCCAGCAGTTGATAGTGTATTTTATGATGCATTATTGTCCACTTCAGTGGTCTGTGTGCATATATAACATAAAAATCCACAAGAAGCACAAGAAAATGGCTTTTAGATAGCTGTCCGCTGTAGTGACCACTATGCATAAAAGGGTTAGTGCAATTTCATGTGACAGACTAACACAAAGGCATCCATGTGATGTGGATTTAAATGATATTTGATTCTCAGTTTTTATATACATACAGCTTATTAGAGGATTTTTCCATACAGCAAATCTAAAATAATTGAAAGAAAATTCAGCTTGGGAGGTTGAAATATCTGCTTGCTACTTGACACACTGTTAGCTGTAAGGCAGCCAATCCAGAAGCTGTATTTATTTTCCTTGGTGCTGATTGGCCGGACTCCAAAGAGATAAGGAAGACTGCAGATGTTAGCTTCTGTCGTTACGGCTTGGTGTCCACTGTGTGTACCAGATTTCTTTTTTTTATTGTTACCATATTTGTTTCTGGAGAGGAGAGGGAGTAAGTTGGTCATGTGATATTTGGTCATGTGACAGTGATGGTGATGCAGAGCAGGATTGTGGGGAATTTCAGTGAAGCAAAGAAGCAGTGGTGTGATGGGAGAGGTTTTAAGATGTAGAAAAAGTAGAGAAATAATTGTCATATCTGTTCATATCAGTTATTGACCATTACAGCAACATTAATAGCATCCCTAACAAATATCACATATAATACACCAAAGTGTATCAAACTATATAAAGTACTGGGTGTGAGTGATCTGGTCATTGCGTTTTGCTTAAGTTTGCTTTTGAAAAATCTCCATTTTGGAGTTACAGAACCGTTTAAGAACGATGGAAGACTTCTCTTTGGGCAACAAAGCTGATTTCAAACTCATTTCGAAGTCATTTTAAAAGCTGGAAAAGGGAAGCTGTTTTTGAGAGGTTGGAGTGTTTCTGGGCCTCTGCACCGATCAGAACCCAGCTAGACAGGAATTCAGTAAAAGAGAAGCTCCTTTGTTTTGGTCATCTTTTTCTGCCCTCATGTGGCTTCTTGGCATGCGCCTGTGTGTATGCGTGTTTGTGTATGAACAGGCTGCGGGCCAGATAACTATCAGCGTATTGTTTTGTATTCGTTTAGTCTGGGAACCTTGTTGCTATTTTTAAACCAGAGGAGTTCTGCATTCCTCGCTGTAACTCTGTTAACCTTCTTCTGCTCGGCCGAGCTCTGCCTCATCAGTGTGTGTGTGCGTGTATGTGTGTGTGTGTTCAACACCATGCTGTTTTCAGATTAGAAACAGATGAAACTGACGCTCGCAGGACCTTCCAGTTCCTTTGTGTTGGCTGAGATCCCTCCCTGCTAAATGACTGGAAACCGGCAGCGGTCTAAAAATAACCCAGAACACGGCTAAGAATAGCCATGACGGCCTGCAAGTGTGGGTGACTGTGGTTTGCTGTGAATGACTGAGTGTTTTTTTTTTTGACTGTGCGTGTGCGTGTCTTATTTAATGTGTAAGCAATAGGAAGGAAAAAAAAAGAAAAGAAAGAGAGGCAACTTCAGGCTAAGTTTTATTTTGCCACAACTTCCTCTCTGCTTCCATCCTTCCTTTTTCCTTTTGTGACCAGTACAGTTTATAGCAGCTCAGCAGGATGAGTGGGCGTACAGTGGCATGGCACGTAGCAACAGCTCGTCATAAAAGTGTAAAATGACCTAACTAATAACATCAACAATTGGATCTCTATGAACATTTAAAAATGAAAAGCTGATGTTTAAATGCTGGACGTTGAAACGGTTTCAGCCTTTTCAGAAACTCTGATTTTATTCTGAAAGGCTCACATCTTAAACCAACCCAACTTTTCTTTTTTACTCTGGTTTGTTTGCACAAGTTCCAACTCAAACCGAGTGAATCGCTCATTGAACTGGAAATAGACTGATGGATGTTCCTTACAACACCTGTGGATTTCTCTTTTTTTTCCTGCTGGTAGGTGGCGGCTAAGTTTAGAATTCTTTCAATAAAAATGTTGTTTTTTGCAACTTATTAGGAAAGTATGATGCCATAAAACAAAGCAATTCTATTTATTAGGTCTCCAAATAAAGTCGCTCTAATTTTGGTCGCTGTGGGATGCTGTAAAAGCCGAACGTCACGGCCCTGAGAGCGCCGTCTCCATCGCAGCAGACACAGAAAGACACAGGCATCCAGAGGATCATCTGGTGTGGAAGTGGTGGTGGAGGAGTGGGAGACCACCCACAAAAAGGCAGAGCGCTGGGACGCGAGTGAGACTAAAAAGAGAAAGCGGAATCAATGGAAAAACAAAGTGGGAAGGTGGATGTTTGAATGGGTGTAGGAGGTGATGGTGGCTGCTCTGGTGTACGTCCTCTGAGATTTTCTGATCTACTGCTGTTCCTCACACATTTACCCATTAACATACTCAGTATGGAGCTACTAAACAGCGTGTAGTTTTCCTCATAAAGTTGCTCATTTGTAAAGTTTTTCATCTTGTCAGAAATCCAAATTCTTCTAGAAATGCATCCATTAGGTGACATTATGATGGTTTCTGTAAGTATGACAAAACTTCCATTACATAAGGTAAAGACACCATCATGCTCTTTGCTATTGGCTGTATGTTATTTCATATCAAGACAGAGATACACACACACACACACATATATTAAGGCTGAAACAATTAATTTGAATAATCATTATGAATCAATTATGGAAATAATTGTCAACTAATTTAGTAACTGATTAATTGTTAAATGGAGGATACAGACTCAAACAAAAGGCCATTTGCTTAAACAAAAACGTACTCTGAGCAGTAATTGAGCCATTAATAAAAACGGATTTGTCTGTAAATGTGTTCTACCCAGAACTCCTCTAGTGGCACGGTTTTAGTTTCTGTGAGTCAAATCTTCTATCAAGCACTTTTTGCTGTCCAACTATGAATCGTTTAAAAAACAAAATGAATCACCAGATCATTCCCATGCTGAACTGATGCTAAGTCCAGCAGGAAGGCCTGAACTTTTCACATGTTGATGTTAGAAGGATTGTTTTAGGCGCATCGAATGATCAGGCATTCACTAAAGAGATTCTGCTACTTTTAGGCAATAAAACAGTTTCTTTACTTATTGAAAAAGGGAATTGAATCACGTTTTTGTTTTCATCTTTTGATGAAAATGGTCTCAACTGAACCATTTGCTAAGTTGCCTCGCTTCTTTTTCAGCTTTTCCATTACTATTGGTTAGTGGAACTGTTGAGCAAGGTTTATAGTTGAGGCATTGTGCTGGATACGAGGGGACGCACGCAAATTACCGCTGGCGCCCAAATCACGTGCTAACTACAAAACTAACTGGACTATTTAGCACCTGCTTGGATTCCCACAGTTCGAAGTCATACGGTCAAAAGTGTGCCGGTCACATAACAGCATATTTCAATAACTGATGTCTTCAAACATCAAAACCTTTTTATGCTAGACTTATTGTGTTTATAATATGAGCACCATTATTGCCCGCACATGTTATCTTATTTGGATGATTTGATTATTCAGAGTGCTTCATCTAGATGTCTAATGTAATTGAAAATTAATCAAAGTGTATTACACAGAAGCAACCCGAATAATAATGGAAAAAGAAGCAGAGCAGCAACGAGCTAGTTTAGCCAAATCCTGGTACTATCGCAGACAAATACAGATACATTTAAAACAAAAAAAAACAAACGGACGGTCAGCATTACTGTTTATCTGAAAAGCCATTATAGCCAATGTGAAACTTAGTTTTTCTCAGCCCACACATTTGTTGTTGAACTTATGTTACGTTTCTTAAAAAGACAACAATAAAACTATGTAATATGGCTTGGACGTGGAGTTGGACGGGCATACATTTTAACCTAGTCATTCTCTCGGTCCGGCAAACTTGGTATTAAGATATCAAAACTCACTGAAATACCGGGGCCTACAATAATAAAATTATTGTTAGACAATTCCTTTTTAAAATACAACGTAAAAGTGGATTATTATCTTATAAAAAGAAACTTACCACAGCCATTTGAGCAGGAGAAAAATGGCGTTCACGCAACGGTTAGACTTGTCCGTTTGACAGGAGGAGGTGGGCGGAGCTTGTCAGTGTCAAATTGACATGACGTGTATACACTCTGGACATTTACACCAACACTAGGTGGCATTATACTCAATCTGGAGTTGTAATAGCTCTGAAAGAGTCAAGGAACTGTGACACTGCATATTTAACAAATATACTGTGTATAAAAAAATCAAAATAAAAAAAAGTTTGTATAGAAGTAGATAAAGTCAGTCTTCATACTGGTGGAAGGCTACCAGTTCCTGTTTTAGCTGATTTTAGCTAATTAAAACTATTCAGTTTAAAATATTCAAACCACAGGACTCAAGGCTGTTAGTTGATATTTGAGGTATTTTTTGTTTTTTTGTTGGGGGGGTGGTGTATTTGGGGAGTATTTAGTTCAGAATTTAAAACAAACTGATCATAAGATTTTTCTGCCCTTTACAATCACAGTTTATTATTTGGAAAATCTTCACTTTATTTGTGAAAACCACAAAATGGGAATTCTTAGTTATCCCATTAGTTATCCCAATACTTTTAAAACTTTGTCTTGGACCTCTAATAGATACTGCCAGTATATCGTACCAAAAACTCCTTCTGGAAGTGAAGCCTCAGCTTTAGCTCCACCCTCCATCTGAATGAGTCACTCTCAAGTTCAGTTTTCTTCGAAAAACAAGCTAAGGGTGTTGCGTTGTGTTTGATTTTACTTGGTGTGTGTGGTGTGTGCGTGTGTGTGTGGGAGTAAGAAGAAGCTCCCACACACTCTGGAGCAAAAAATAGCCTTCTACGGCCATCCTCCGCCAGCCACACTTGTATTGGTGGGAGCTGCCTCACCACACTCCACCCTCTCTCTGTAAAGGGAAACAGGTGGACTCGGATGGGATGAGTCGGACGCTGTGATTGGTCCAACCGCTGGGGGAGCCTGCAGTGTCCTTCTGCTGACAGGCTGGAGTGATGGGGTGTGAAGTGCTGAAGCAGGCCACCGCGAGCCAAACTGCATACTGTACACACACACACACACACACTTATCACCACCTGATCTTTGTGTGAACAGATGTTTCACAACACTGACATGTGGTCGCTCAGTGGACCATCCTCATCAGAATTTATCTTCTGTTCATGTAAAAGTCAAGAGTGACTCCTTCTACCATGGAAACAGCTGATAAGGTCAGAGTTCACCGCTGACAGCTTTTGTTGCAACCTAAGCCTCACTGGTGACAGTATCTGCTCAGACAGCGCCCTCATGTGGTCAGCACTGCTATATTAATTTTAAAGGGGCAGTATTAGGTAAACTCGACTTTTTTTTTTTAGCTTTAAATGTTGTAATATTGTTTCCTCATCAAAAACATACCAAGAGTGTTGTTTTGATTCTTTCATGCATGTTTGAGAAATCCTTTAATCTCCCATGGAAACCATTCAGTTGTGAAAAACGCCTGGGCTCCTCCTCAGAGCTTTACTTTCCAAGCTTCACAGAGCAGCCCTCCTCCACTCAGCTCCTTCTGACTAGCCAGAAGCAATTAGCAAACACCTGGTGGAACTACACAGCTGCTGAGCTCATTATAGCAGCTACTTCTTAGTGCAACACTGGTAAAAACATTGTTAAAGGGTTAATAGAGAAGCCATGTTGTGATGACTGTGAGTTTCAGAAAGACCAGGAGTTTTTAAAGAGACAGAAGCCCAATTTCAGAAAGATAAATTACAAAGTCACATTTTTTAAAAGTCTTTTTTGATAGCATTTTTATAGCAACAATATAAAAAATTACAGCATTTTATAATAACCATGGTTATTTTGGTTTAACCATGGTTTAGAAGGTTTAGACCAGCCGACTCATCCACTCGTGTCTTCTGTTTCTCACCAGACTCTACGGAAGAAGGGTTTAAACGGCTGTGAAAGCCCCGACATCGAAGCTGACGACTCTGCTGGCCAGAGCCCAGAGTTAGACGACAAGTACTGCAAACTCAACGAAGACATCGATCTGATGATCAACAGGCAGAGAATCTGTGTACGTCTACGTCTTCTTTCTTTTGCATAGCGAGTGTATGATGTCGTTTCATGGAGGTTCTAAAACATTTTTTGGCTTTGATCCAACAGGGTATGCCTCCCTCTGGCTACGACATGGGGGTGACCATCCCAGGCAGCAATCCCAGTGGGCTGCTGTACTCTCACCAGACCATAGGGGGTGCTGTGGGTAATCACAACTTGCTGCCCATCTCACACTCATCCTTGCAGAGAAACACTATGTCCCCCCAACGGCCCTGTAGCGCTGGGAATGCAGGTGTGTTTATACTGGCCTTAGCTTTAGGCTAGAAGTTTTCCATGAAGGGGATTGATGAGCATTTTCAAAGCTGGGTTTGTGAGAAGTTAATATCTCACCTACAGTAGATTACGTTCTTGGCGTCTTCATTCAGTGTAAATCCAGATTAGCGTGTTATGAGATGGTGAAGCTAATGGCTAATCCAAGAGGGGATGAGACCAAAGGCTATTAGCGTCTTATAACCGGGGGGCGGTTTTGGGCAGGAGCAAACCAGGGGCCATTGGCCCTGTAGCTCAAATTTCATTGATGTACATTATTGGACCTGGACGACACATGACTGTGACGAAACACACGTGTCATTGCTATGTACTGACTCAAGAATATTGGTGGTCGGAAAAATAATACAATCACAATAACACAAGAATCTAAAAAAGGGACGCAATGTTTTGCTGTTAATTGTCTGCAGTACAACAGCCAGATAACATGGTAAAAGAATATCACATGTTATAGGTCAGAAAAAAGTTTTAATTTAAATTAAAATAGCAAAGAATTGGGAAGTAGGTTAGCTACGCTAGCTTGACTTTGACAATCTTAACATGTATCTGTGCTGCACTGTTTAGTGTGTTTCGGTTCAGGAAACCAAACCAGTAAGGCGACCCACACACCTACATTCTATCAGATCATCAGTCTCTATGACTAATCAACCACAGCTGGTGTTCAGGCAATTATTTATTAATAATTGTGAAAATAAATCATTCCTGAAAACATAAAACTGTAACTGGCCGAATGTTCTGTTGGGGTTTTTATGTTGTGTTGTTTGTGTGTTTCTTGGTGTTGAACCCTCATACAGTTGAACATGATCTCTGCTCCGCCGGCGTTCGGAGCCGTTGTCAGTTGGTTGCCTCGGCAATGTATGTGTGTGGCGTAAAGCCGACAGAGTGGGAAAAAAAAATCATAAAGAATAGGAGAGGTTTTGAGTTGCTTCACAAAACTGGATGATCCAGTCCTTCTAAAGTCCAAATTACACAGTTTAACAACTGTTGATAAAAAGTGGGATGAAAACTCTGAATTAAGATGAACATATTGAGACCAATGTCAGCTCAGCCTGAACTCCAGAAACCTAACCTGGTGGTTGACTTGGGTCAGTGACTGCATGTCTCCATCTCCCTGCAGGGCTGATGGCTTCTGACCTTCCCAACACCGTGGTCTCCAGCGTGGGTAAGGCTGCCTTCACATTCCTCAAATCCACAAATTTCAAGTGGGCCAAACCATCCTCCTTCTGAGACCAATCTGCTCTCCTGCATTTTGTGTTTAACTGTAATAATTCGAACTTTATGATCTCTGACAGGAAATGGCAGCTTCAGCTCCCACTGCAGTTCCCCCGGCCTCATGTCCCCGGCCAGCGTCTCTAAGAACATGCAGGACAAGAGTCCTCCTCACATGGGCATGAGCCACAAGCCTGACCTCCGCACACTGATGCCGCCCTCCAACAAGTGCTCCATCATGCCAACGGTTTTTATCACACTTCACTTCACTGGTTTCCTCCTTCTGTCCAGAGAATATTTAGGTTCTTAGAAGAAAGACGTTAATAATCAGTTGAGTCTGTGCCTAAGACCCCTCAACCAACGCAGCAGTTTGATAAAACCAATGAGCTAATGACTAATATTTCAACATAAGTGCAGCATTAAATACCATTAAACTGTCTTTCTGCCACTAAATCTATTTATCCTTACAGCTAAGAAAAATAATTCATCACTTATTACCCTGAATCAATATCATTACAGGTAGAATAAAAAATAAATGTGTATCATTCAAATGATCAGTAATTCATTCTACTTCAGTTCAGCCCAAAAACGGCCCAGAATAAAATGGGATTTCATAACATCCAGCAGTAAGTAGACAAACACTTAAATGTTATTTGATTAAATCAAAAAGCTTTAATGGTTCTTATGTTATCACACCAAGATAAACGGCAAACACAGTCACTTAGTTTTTAATCTGAATAAACATTTTATATGAAGTACATTTTTAATTAGTTGCAACTCAGGGATGTCCAAACTGTGGCTCAGGGGCCATTTGTTGGCCTGTCAGTGTTAGAAATTTGGTCATTCATCTCATGGACACTTTAAATTTGTTTTTTTTTTGTTTTGTTTTTTTTTTACTGGCACTTAAAATCTTTACAGAATGAAAAATATTAGGTGTAACCAAAAGCATTTCTGTTTTGTGAACCTGGTTTCACTCTGGAGCAGAGTTGGACTGAGCTTTATATTAAACTCGACTCAGAAACAGACTATGCTGAACACAGAGTGACAGTTTTTCAGATTTTGTAAAGATTTAAAGATAAACAAAAATCAAACAACATTGATTGTTTTGCATTTTTGTTGCAATGTTGCAAGTTTAGTTATAGATAGATTAAATATTTTAAATATTACAGGATTTTTGTGTTATTAATTAAATTTCTTTTGTGGCCTTTAAGTACTTCCAACTTGGCAGTTTTGGCACATGAGGCAAAAGGTTTAGACATCACTGTTCATAATAAAATATTATAGCTCTAGACTCAGGGACTTACAGTCATTTTGTAAATGCAACAAAAACTTGCATGTAAAAAATGAAGTGTTAATTTTCAAATAGGCACACACAATTTCATATTCCAACCTGCATTAACCTGGTGTAACCCTGACATCTCTTAGTGATAACAGTATCATAACCTCACAGATCACCTAACCTGACTCAGTCTTTGTTTAGTGTTTCTTATCGTCAAACTTCTCCCTCTTTTTTCCAGAACCAGAGAATAAATCACTCACAGACAGCTCAGACTCTGTCCACTCCTGCAGTGTCCATCGCTGCCTCTGGCATTGGTGGGTATCCCTCTGCCATCTCTTCCTACAGCACAGGTGAGGACAAACAGGCCGCTGTTACAGGTTAAAGGTTGAAGGTCAACCTGACATTGTGTTGTCCTCCCTCAGAGTTTTCCCTCGGCAGCGACCTGTCCTCCCTGTCTGGGTTCGGGGGCTCAGGTCTGGGATCGGTGGCGAGCTGGCAGCAGCAGCAGCTGCAGAACCTCCAGCACTCGGCGCTCGGACACATGGGGTGAGAAAAGCCGACCGATCCATTCTGATGACGAACCGTGGCTTCACGCGTAGAACCGAAACGATTATCGCATCGTCTCTTTTACTTACAGAAACTTGTGCCAGAACTCCAGCCTAGACGTCGGCGTTCACCACAACCTCCAC
Source organism: Girardinus metallicus (assembly GCA_903067095.1). NCBI lineage: Eukaryota > Metazoa > Chordata > Actinopteri > Cyprinodontiformes > Poeciliidae > Girardinus > Girardinus metallicus. The sequence goes on from CAEGAE010072267.1 coordinate 18,146, forward strand.
ATTAAGTGCGAGCCGGCCTCTCCTCCCAGAGACCGGAGCCTGGGTGTGGGCGGGGCCTTGGGCGGGGCCGGACTCAGAGGAGGCGTCAACGCGGCTGGATACGCCCTCGGCGCCAGCCGGGGGCCCCACGAATCCGGCAGTTCCCCCGGCGACAGCGCCTCCAGCTGTGGCAGCTCGTACGAAGGCAGCGAGGAGCGTGAGGATCACCACGGCAACGAGAGCTTCCTGCTGCAGCCGCTGCCCAGTCAGGAGGAACATCACAGCCCATCAGTAAAACGGATGAGGCTATCAGAAGGCTGGGCCACATAGTGGGAGGGAGCAGCTCCACAGGAACAGGGGGGAGTAAAGTTACCATATAGTGTTATTATTATTATTATTATTATTATTATGATTATCACTATCATATTCTCCTTGTACTGAATGCATGTGCTTTATGTTTAATGGTGGGCTGTAGTTGAGGCGGCTGGTTTTGCGATGTGAGGTCAGGATCAGCACATCACCTGAAAAACAAAACTCTCTAGTTTATCTGTGTGTCACAACATTCTGAACATCAATCATGAAATATTTATTTATTCAAAATATGGTAAAATACATCTGTGCAGCTCTTGGTTTACCATAATAATAGCTTTCTTCTTGCCAATACTCCATAAAGTTTCAGCTGATAGTTGACAGATCCAAGCTGATCTGAGGATCTCTGCAGCTCCTCCAGAGTCACCAGGAGCCTCTACATAATGCTGCCACTACCAGCCAGCTGAGCTGGGCGAACATGTGCAGCTGCTCCATCCTCTGTGCACTGAACAGACGTGTGTTTTGGTATTGTCTGGAGCTAACGATTATTCTAGTAATCGATCAATCAGATTTAACAAATGGCCGATTTTTCACTTTACCACTTCAGATTATTTTATATAATGTTAGAAATACATGAAAAATATGCAAATGAACAAAATTCAATTCCTTTTAAATAGGAAAATACACGTTTTAAGCCTAAAATGCATGAACATCATTACTCATCTGCAGCTGAAACAAAACTTCTGGCATGAACACGGAAAGCTCGGGCCGTTACATCACTGCAGTGTTGGACTCATCTGCTGATTAATATTTGGAGAGCAAAAGGTGCTTAACAGGATATTCCTTTTTTATTGCAGAATTTGAACCAAGTGAAGCTAAAAATGCCACTTAAGTTCTGGGTAGATCAGATTTTTCTTTCTTAAATCCAAGTTGCAGATGTCTTCATGCAGTTTTTGGTTTAGTTCCTGCTTGAGTGTTTTTTTCTTTCAGCAATTGGCCTTTTTTAGAGCCAGTTAACAATTAATTAGTTACTAAATTAGTTGACTATTATTTCAATAATCAATTAATGCAATTAATCTGATTAATCATTTCAGTCCTAAACACAACCGTAGTTTATCCTTCTCCTGAATTTTTTTTCTGTTCTGCGTATTAGGAAAAATAATCTCACTTTAATCACGTCTTCCCATTACTGCACCCAAAGCTCAAACTTTCCCACAAGAATTTTTTGACACATAAGTAAATCTTGAGAATTTTTGTGCTTTATATTTAATTTTTTTGACGTATGCTGATAGATGAGACTTTCGCCTGAGGCCATCTTCCGCGGGGAGGTTTGACGGTGTACATTTACTGCTTGTTTTCAGTGTGTGTTTAGTTAGCGTGGGGATTATAAGTGAGTTTCTCATGTATGCAAGCTAAAGAAGAGGTCAAAGTGAAGAAGTCTGGTACTCTGAACAGTGAAGCTACTGGCGAGTTTGAACGTGGATCCGTGCTGATGCTCTCGCTCCACGGCTGTTACACGAGCTGCGTTGCAGGTTCAACACAAACAAATGCTTCTAAACTATCGCACAATTAAACGAGAACAGGTTAAAGGGCAAAGAAGCCGATGAAACAAGTAGGAAAAGAGTGTAGGGGTAGGGTAGGTGCTGAGCGGGGGATTCTCCTCTAGCAGAGTAACCACAGGAAGATCCTGCTGGTTCTGTTATTGGAAAGGTTGAGGACAGGCAGAGGTGTTGAGATGGCTGCTGAGAGGTCTAATGGAGTTAAGGCAACAGGTTGCTTAGGAAAAAAAATGTTGTATTAATTTTTGAGATGCTCAGTTTTTGATGAGCTTTCTGATAGCAAAAAAAATAAAAAAAAAATATATCCAGATAGTCAAAACGTCAGGAGCAGTTTGGGCTGGATCTGACAGAAAGCTAACAAAACGAACCACTACAGAATGTTTGCACACAACGTTTCCTCCAGTCCCTACTGACCGCTGGGTGTACACTTTTACTGCCACCAAAGCTAATGTGACCCTAAAAACTGAAATAGTAACAAAAACAACAGATCAATACAGAAAGCCAAGCTAAGTTGAATATGCTGACATCTAGAGGCCATGTTAGAAGTTGCAGCCTCTCTATTTGAGCTGCTTTGGTTTTCAAAGACAATCCAACAAGAAGCAAAATGTTCCTATCAAAAGCAGACATTAAATATGTGTCTCTTTGTTTTTTAAAATGGTTAAATGGTCCCCTACAACACTAAATATTCTACTAAGCAGGGGTGAGCATTTATCCCATCGGAACAGTGATAAATTTACTGTCATGAATTTTCATGTATCGTCGTCTTGATAATTTACAATTAATAATATTTAAAACCTCCCAAAACTGTCCATATTGTTGAGATTGTTAGTTTTACAATTTTCTCCACTGTTTGTTCATTGAGAATATCAATAAATTTGAAAATATGATTAAATGTAGTTACATACAGTTACCTAAAATAGAAGGGATAAATAGTGCTTATCAGTTTTGTTTATCACAAAATATTGTGATAATACATTAAGTCCACATCACCCACCCCTTCACCTTAGTTCTTCTATTTCCAAAGCACAAAATGACTCAGATGATCATCCTGTTTTTGATGCTTCTGATGTACAAATTGGTCTCCAGACACTAAATAATCCAGTCATTTAAGCTTGGCTCTAAATAGTCTGAATGGGCTCCATGCTGTGTAACTTCCTCTGCTGTGGTTCGTTTCAGTTTTCTGTCCAGTCCACATGAAGTCAGACGTCAGAATGGCGGGTCAGAGTGAGGAGCTAAAAAGCCATAACGTACAGAACAGAGATGCTTTACTGCACAAACCTGCTGGTGTCTTTAGAGACTAAAAGTTCCTTTGTTACTATAGCAACGGGATGTTTTATTGAACGGTCTGAGTCTCAATATACAGACGCAACAGGAAGCACAAGGTTTTGACGACTGGTGTCAGATCCGGCTGCTCACCTTACTGGGCTTTTTCATTCACTCAGGTCATTTATTCCAGCAATGTCCCATTACTACTGTACAGTTACAGAATAACTACTGTAACTAAATGTAAGTACAGGGTTACATTTCAGTGTTGGTTTTTCTATGAAAACAGAGCATGACAAATGTCATCTCAAGGCACTTTATGGCACCAACAGGTCCAATTCATATTCATAGAAATGTAAAACCCAGCCAATGCTTACATGAACAATCAAATCATAAGCTTCAGATTCAGTTACAGGCAGCCTCATTTGATTGTTTATGCACAATAAACAATCATATAGTTACATATGATGACGATTACTAAAGAGTTTTTGATAACTGTTCTGTTCAGTCATCTCCTGACCAGCATTAAGGTCAGGAATCCCAAACCAAACATGGAAAACAAAATCCAATTTTATGTTTAAGAAGTCTGACCTGCCGATTCCCATTTTGGCCGCTATCTATCTTTTTATCTGAAAAGTTGCTAACTGTAGTAAGAATGTGGATGAGTTGGCAACAATTGGGTGACTATTGTCAACTGCAGACATGGTGGGCGGGTCTGTCAGCCAAACATCTCTCACTGCAGAGCAGCAGAGGACCCTGGTTGGTTTTTGGACCTCTGCTGAGGTAGATAAGATCGACTTCATATGTAAATATCTGATCTCCAAGGAGATCGGAGCCGATTTCCTTGCTGGTTTATTTATTGGCACGCCCCTAAAATGTTCAGCTATGGTGCTCTGCGTTGACCCTGATTTGGGAATGACTTCCTGCTAAGCTTTTGAAATTAAAACTCATTAATTCTCTACCTCCAAGTCCAAATAAAACACCAATAATTTCCCATGATGCCGTGTTTCAGCCGGTCTGACACCAGCCTCACATCCAGGTTGTTCAAACTGGACATATGACTGCAACTATCATCCCTATTAGAGTTTTCCTTTTGTTTTTCTTTCTGTCTTTTTTTTTTGTTCTTGTTTTCATTTCTTTGTATTGAAAAGACAGAAGTGGCTGAGGGTTCAAATTTGAATATTTTGGCTTAAAACTGTATATTTGGAGCTCGACCCCTCAGCCACTCTTCACTGTTTCTGCTCTGCGCCTGAATTCTCTTAGAAAACTGTGGAGCAACGCAAATTGCTTTTTATGAACTCCACGTGGCTGAGGTACTTCTCTCCTCCATCTCCATAAGTCAGGACGGTCGTCAAAAACCTAAATGATGTTAAAAAAAAAAAAAAAAAAAAAAAAAAAAAGAAAAAGTCGGGAGCTCACTCCCGGACTCCAGGTGGCGCCAGCTGACTGCAGATGAAATTAGAAGGCTGGATTTAAAACGGAAGAGAGAATGTAAGCTAAGCAGTGTGAAAAGCTTCAAATCAAATCTTTGTATTATTTCTGGAACCAGTTTCTGTCTGGACCTCTGTCAGGTACCTACAAAGCTCTGATAAAAATAAAAAAGTTGTACTTAATTTTTCTTTTCATCTGACCAGGTTGGTGAATCTTTTCTGTGCAAAAAAACAAAACGTACAAGCTTGGCCTGCATTCTCCCCTCATCACATGCTTCTGGATGTACTGAGAGGTTGTTGGCGGCACGAGCTGGCCTTTTGTCGCTCCTGACTCACCGACCAACCAAGTGCACATGGGTTGTCGCAGAACTCCCTCACTCAGAACTGTGGTAGTGTTTGTATTTTGCAGAAAATAAAAATGCTCATGTTTTTGTTCCACATGTCTGATGTGGTTTGTTTTTCTGTCCCTGCAGCTACACTTACACTTAGGACTGGACGATAAATCAATGGCAGTTTATATCGCGACAGACACGTGGTCAGACATCAATGGGTGATGACGTAGTAAAAGGATAAAACAGTAAAGATTTACCAGTTTGGCCATGTTTCAGGTCTTTAAGCAACTAAAGTACCCCCACTTCAAACTGAGGTGGGAGTACTTTAATGAAATATGTACTTTAATGAAAACCAGGGGACGAAACATTTCACATTAAAACGATTCCTCTATTTAATGACTGGTGCATTTAGAGAGCATTAATAGAACTGAACACTAGATGGCATCATGGGCCAACCGAGGCCAGTGTTCACCAGTGTTCACCAGTGTTCACCAGTGTTCACCAGTGTTCACTGCAATCTGCATGTGAAGCTCCTTAAAATAAGTTTTCCACATTAGAGTAAGTTCTGTTTATTATAAGTCCGGTTATTTTCAAATAACTCAAAGTATCGGCTTCTTAAAAAGCCTTAGATTCATGAATCTAAAATTAATATGTTTAAAATTAATTATATAAAAAAACGTAAGTTTATGGAGGACCAATAAGTTGACCTTAACTGTGTTAATCACAAGTCTTAAATTTTGTAGTGGCCGGACTATTTAATCTTACGAATTCTATGTAGTTGAGAATTTGCAATAAACGATTCATCAATATAATGATGTTTTCTTGTCACAGACGCGCTGCATTTCTGTCTTCAAGTTCAAACATGGTATGGTGTCATAAAACATGCAACATTTCCTTCATAGCCCGCTTAACAACATTGGGATCTCCAAAGTTTTTTTTCTCACTTTTCAGTCAAGCAAAGCATTTGATTCACAAGCAGACATCATAACGTTCAGGGATTTAAAGCAGTTTAGGCTACCGCTAACTAGCTGCTAATTATACCCCTGCTAACTAGTTACCTAGCTTTTTTACCTAGAGTATCGTAAGTGTATTTATTGACACTTGGTTGGATGATGTTCTTCTGACTCTTCTGTTGCCAACCTATAAGATACTATATGCATTCCATGTGGAAAAGAAATTCAGTCATAATGGTATTAACAAGGTCTTTAAAAACCTTAAATTTAAGTTGGTGATGCCTGCAGAAACCCAGCAACTGCTCTGTGGTTAGATGGAAAAGGCAGAAGGTAACCCTGGGTATGATTTAAAGTTCAATTTTTAAAACCACCAGAATCACAAGGAAAAGTTAAACATGCAATAAAAATATAGAATTTCTTCTTAAACATCCCGGGTGAGAAATGATTTCCTTCGACTTCTCCTCCTGGTGGTTAGCGCCGGCCTTGTCTCATCTGAAAGAAGCCTTTCAGACTCAGACTGTTACATGCAGGAGGCATTCTCAGATGGACTGACTGTATTTACAGAGAAGAACAATCTCTGGTTCGCTTTGACCTCTCAGTCGACCTGCTGTCTCAGTTTACTGCCTGCATGTCTGCAGAAGTGTGTGCAGTAACAACAGCGCACCAAAATACCATCATTCTGTCATTTCTGCACCTAGAGGAGGATGCAGTCAGATGGATGTATGTCCTGTCTGCGTGTCGTAAACCGGACCGAGTGTTCGGGCGAAGGGAACGGGCCGACCTGGGCTTTGTTTAGAAGGACAGGCTGTGGTTGGCCTGCAGCCCACATTCCTGCCCCGCACCTTGCATGAGGGCCAGCAGTGTGTGCATGTGTACATGCATGAATCTGCTTGCTGAGCAAACACATAGACATGTTAATGTAATTAGCATTTTTAAAAAGCGTTCAAGCCGCTGCGTTTGGTGTTGAGCGCTCCTGGAGATGGCCCAGTTTCTGCATTGTGACTTCCTGTTTGAGCTGCAGTGGAAGGAAAATAGATTTGTGCAAGTATAATACTCCACAGTGTATTATATTTCCATTGCAAACAAAACAAAACCATCAAACAAATATCCAAACTGCAGATTCAGATAAAAATATTCTAAAAATGCAGCAAGTTAAAGTTTCAACGTTAAATCTGTTTCTAGTTTTTCTCTGCCTGTTGCTGCACTTGCTTTTGATTTGCAGTTTTGCTCCAGTATGTTTGTGTTTCCTGCATCTGCATCATGTTTCCAGCTGGGATAGTCTGCATTTTTCTGCGTATCTCTCCTTCATGGAGCATTTTACTTATAAAAATGTGATTTTGGTTACTTTTGCTGCAAAAAGGCGCAGGCCTGTTCCCAAAGCGTTGGTCTGGTCTGCTTGTTCCGGCCTGGTTGTCTGTGTTTTCCTAAACATCAGACCAGTGAGCTCCGTTCTTATCTCATAGACTGAGGAACCCCTGAAGGTCAGCGACTAGAAGAAAGGAGGAAACGTTCTTCTATGAAAACCTTGTTTTCAGCGATAGTTTATTTAGTTTAGGGAGTTGAACATTTTCTACGACAGACAAACACAAGAAGCACATTACTGCAAAGTGGAACTCAAATGTTTCATGGTTTTCCAAATGTGTCACAAATAAAAATCTAATCAGTACGGCTTGTGAAATACAGACAAAATGTTAATTTTTAGAATGGCCCAGTCAAAGTCCAGACATAAATCCACCTGAAAACAGTTACTTACTAATTTCAGAGGCAAAAATTGCCGTCTGTAGATGTGCAGAGAGACTCAGGAAGTTACAGACTTTTTTATTTTACAAAGTATTGACAGAGCATTCCCTGGAGCAACGCACTGAGCCTTGAGGTTCTGGGATTAGTTGTGTTCAAATGCTTTGAATGTTCTGTACTGTGGAAGTTGTTAGTCTTCAAAAGCATCTTTCCTCAAAAACCTCACTTTGTTGTGGGGTCCCCCAAGGGTCTATTCTTAGCCCTGTCCGATTCCTGATCAATACCTTCCTTCTATTTTTAAAAAATATGCCTTAGCTTGTTTCAGATGAGTCTGAAATTCACCTGCCACTGAAACATGATCCTATGATGTCTCTTAAAAAGTTCCAGTAATTTGTCTGATTACATTTTTCTAAAGAAAATGAATTGTCTGTCAGTCAGTGTAAAGATTCGTTTTCAGGAAACTCGTCTTTTTAATCAGAACGAGTTCTGTTCACTGTGATTGTGTTATTTCTTTTCTCAGGTTTTCTACTTTATACTTGAATTTTTAAATTTAATCATATCTTCCTGTTTTTTTTCTATCATTTTTAAAATGCACAGCGCTTTGGTCAACAGCTGTTGTTGTCAATGTGCTTTAAACATAAATTTGACTTTATTACTTCAACAAATCCAAATGAAATATGCTGAAGTTTGTAGAATGAGCCACAACTATCAGAACCGTCCTAAAATAATGGCCAAAACCGATCCCCCCCCCCAACTATCTTCTGAGAATAAATAAGTGTTAATTTTGTTGTTGTTGTTGCAGAAATTGACTTAGGCCATTATTTTAGGAAGGCGGCTGTATGCACTGTTTGATCTCAGTATGCATTATATCATGCATGATGTTTTATGCATCAGCAGGTTTTTCCTTATGTCTATGCAGGAACCTTGGACATGAATAACATTTTGGACGTTTCTGTCTATTTTCAATGTCAGTGTTTCCTCGTCTTCCAGGTGTGTGTGTGGGGGGGGGAGGTGCGTGTGTGTGTCTTGTTGGGACCGTTTCTGCCCTCGCTGCTACAACAATGCCACACTCTTCTGTTCTTTCTCTGCCTCTCCCTGCTTCACCAGCCAGTTCAAACCAGTTTCTGTTTATCAGCCGTACAGAAGCAGCCTGTATAACAGAGCCAAAACATTTTTCATGTGACCTCTCATCATTCGTGTGTGTGGGCGTGTGTGTTGGGATGTGAGCGTAAATGTGTTCGTTTGAGTCAAATGAAAACAGAGCGATGGGATTCAGGCAGGAAGAGTTTTCCTGCAGGGCGGCTGTGAACGGCTCGTCCTGATCCCTGACGCTCCGCCGCTCCTTCTGCCTGATCATGGATAAACCTGCTGTGTCAGCCGGCGCCGTAGAAAGACCTGCTTCCATTGCAAGACGCACTTAAAAACGTCCAGAATAATCCAGAATAAAGTTCTAAAGGAAGGAGTCTTATCGGGCGCCAGAACCCAAACTATTCCACGTGAAACAAATACCTGTGTGCTGATAATCTCCAGTGAGACGTTGCTGAAGGTTCCGGTTCAAACTGCTTCAGGCCCAGCCGGCTGGCGGCGGAGCTTCACAGCTCAGCTGGCAAAGTCTCAGCTTTTGTCATGCAGGAATGCAAATTGAAATCAATGTCCTTTTCCATAGGAAGCCCTAAAAAGGATTTCCCCTGCATAGCAGATTCATGCGTTTTAGATTACAGCGACTAAAGTTTGTCTTTTGGCTAAAATGGAATCTAAAACTGATGTCAAACTAAACATAAAGACTAAGCAAACCGAACTGGGATTATTTGGGTGAAAAAAGTAGAGAGAAAAAAAAAGATCACATTTCAGATAATATCTGTACCAGTCTATCTCTAATTATGTGCTTTGTGCTCTTAGTGACATGCTTTATTGTTTATTCTACATTATATTTAGAATTCCTGAGCTGTTTGACAGAAGGTTTGTTGCAGTTTCTTTCAGTTTCAGTTTATCATTTATTTCTCGTCGGCTGTTCTACTCCTAACACTTACTGAACAAATGAAAGTTGTTTTTACACGTTTGAACAAGCTTGTGAAGCTCCGGGTGCATTTCAGTGAGCTGTTCTGGTGCAAAGTTATTAAATACATTTATAATTCAGTGCATTTATGTCAGCGTTTAAAACAGAAAGAACGTTTTAAGTCAACTCAGCTATTTCTCTACATCAGATCGATATCGGCCGATACCAAACCTCAGACATCTGTCTCGGTATCGGAAGTGAAAAAAGTGGATCAGTGCGTTCCTAATATCTGCGCTCTGATTTTAGCGTTTCCCTCTCCTGCCTCATTCTAAGTGTTTGTTTATGCTGAGTTATCTCTGCTGTAGGCGTAAGCTGCTGCAGGATGAACTGGAAACTTTTCCTCATGACACAACTGCTAACTTTTTCTCTTCTGGTAGTTTTTTTTCTCTCTCTGGTCTGGCGTTCTGATTGGCTGTGGTGCCGTCTAGGAATTCAACTGCCAACAAAACTAAGCTTCCTCCTTCTCCTGGTGTTAACTTTTTGTTCAGTCTTACATAGGAAGCACTTCCACTTCAGATCTTCTGTTTTGTTTTTTGCTGTTGGTACTGAGCCCGGTTCTGGTTCTGCTGGAGGAGGTTTTTCCTCTCCACTGAGGGATTGCTGTAAACATCACCATGTCTGCTGTGGCGACACGTCGGAGTGAATGCTGCTGGTCGATGAGTCCAGGCAGTCGGCTGGGCTTACTGAGGCTCAAACGTTTTTAATAAATTTGAATAATGAACTGAACTTGATGGCTTTTTTTTAATAAGCTGGAATAATAATAATATGGTTGGACTGAAATGGCTTGTTGACGTGTTGTGAACTGGTGCTACTGAACTGAACTGAACTGAATGAGGCTGGACAAAGTGACATCCACTGATCAACTGAGTCTGATCAGCTGATCAAACATGGATCATTAATAATGGGACAGCTTGTGAAGCTCCCTGTTATGGATTTGTTAAGCATTACAAGCATAAATAGAAGTGAGGTTTCGTCTGGATCAGACAGTGTAAGTGAGATGTGACCTCCTGCTGTTTGACATCACTGATATCTGTGGCCAAACACATTCCTTCATAACTCATGTTACTCTTCTGATGAAAACAGGAAATGTTCTAATTTCCAGGTAGGATGGACTTCCAGAAGAAATCTGCAGCAGATCGGTTTGGATTAGAGCCGTCAGTGATGTAAGCTGCTGACATGATCGGTACTGCGCCTTTAAAAGCTTTTACCTTCATCAGAGCTCTACTGGCAGCGCCATCTTTCGTTTGCTACTTGAAAATAATTGCTTAGATATAATTATTAGGTAGGTTATTATATTTTAGATGATTTGCAATAAGCACAATTAGGTGTATTTTTGCTTCCTTTGATAGAAAATAAAAGGAAATGTGAGGAACGTTTGTGTTAACCACAGCCAACACTGTCATCACATGATAACTAACAGTATTCTGCTTATTTCTCTCATGTCATGCAGCTCTGCCTGGGGAGGTGATGTGTTCAGGGCAATCCGGAACAAAAACCTGTCACAGCTGGAAACTGTTTAAGATTGGGGCGGAGCTTCATCTTTCAGAGGGATTGTTGGATTTTCCTCAAATTTTTATTTAAAAAAACAAAAAAAAAAACTCTTAAAACAATATATCACTTTCCTGTCTCCTCCCAAATACCTTATGCTGGTTTGTCACATAAAATCCCAATGTGGAGGTTTTAGGTTCAGGTTGTGGAAAAACGTGGCAAGGTTGCTGTATCCTGTAGCCATAGCAACAAACGATTGAGTCATTGGATTATTTTAGAAAATAAACCCTTTATTTGATCCAAAGTTGATCGTGAAAGCAACGAGATCATGACAATAATATATAATGCACAGAAATGGAATAAACAGCAACAGAGCACATGAAAAACTAGTGCAAAAAAACCCTCAAATATAAAAAATGTATTGCACTTGGTAATCTGAACTTTTAGGTGGAAGAAAATGTGTTTGAACATTCTTAATCTGATATAATTCTCTGTAAACATTGATCTGTTATTTTTCTTTCTTTTGCGTTCTAACATCCGTCCGGGTCGTGGAAGAATCTGCAGCTACACAGGCTTCATCTCAGAGCAGAAACCAACAGGCAACTTGTGGTACACTGTCTGGGTTGGTCCGAGTTGTGCTTTGTCCTAACATTTAAGTCGACACGCACCCTGTAGCCTTCACACACACACACGCACACACGCATTCACACTCAACTTGAGCTCGAAGCCCTTGAGTTGGTCGCTGATGTGACACGTTTCTGTCGTCATCATCTTGTTTCTGGTTTGAGTTGGAGAATCTCAGGAAATTTCACCGGACTTCCACCTTCGGGCCTGAGCGCTATGTGCCAGTTAGAGCACTGCGGACGTTCCGTCTACTGAGGCATGTCGGCCCGCAGCGTTCTGAGAGGGAACCGGTTGGAACGGCATGTGCAAACCTCTCTGTGAGGTGGGTGGAGACGTCTTCTGAGCGGTGGTGGTGGGAGGGGGGAGCAGGTTTTCACAACGCTGTCAGAGGACATAGGTTTTGTCCTCATCTTGAGGACGGGAAATGGTTTGTCCAACGTAACCCTCGTCCGTCTCGTCCATGAGTCACGGTGGACTCGGTCGGACGGCTGTCCTCAGGTCAGCAGGGGTCCGGCCACACCTACAGTGACATCCTGGTGAGAAGTCATGTGGGACTTCTGGCTGAGCATGGGTAGACTGGGTAGGACCCCCTCAGCGGGACGGACACATGTCGGGTCTCCGGACGTCTGCAGTGCCACAGATCTCCACGGTGTCAGGGTAGGGGTCCACCTGAGGAAAGGAGGGAGGAAGAATGACACTGAATTCTCTGACTCCCCCGTAAGAGCCTGTTGCTACTCAGCAGGTAAGGGTTCAGCTACTTTCCTTTTTATTTCACTTAGTCTGAGTAACATAAAGTACTAATAACTTCACATTTAGCTTTCATAGATAACACAACACAAAGTGAAGTAATGTCAACCAGCTCTGTGGGGCCCCTGCCTATTTTTTGCAGTCACTTGGTGCTGACTGGCTATACAATAGTGAGTAAGACTGTAATTGTTAGCAACTGTGATAATGGTAAGATGGTTTCTGCTGCGCATAATAATGAATATTAGGATGTATTTGGAGTTTGAACTATTTAATTTTAGAGGGGGTTTCAGGAATCCACAGATTTAGTTTAGGACGACTGATCCATCACCTACTGTAGCTACACAAAGGTAGTAAAGATGGCTGTTTTTGTGATGCTAGCTGCTCCAACTCGGCTAATCTTTAACATGACGCTACGGACAGTTTAAAAATTATGTAGTCCTTTTGACTTTGTATTCAAACAGTACAACAATGTTTCACAGGTATGAGGTGACGTCACCTCTGCTCCTAATATAAAAAATGAATGAGAGCTCAGAGCAGGAAGGCTTGAAAAAATATTCTGAATGCTCATCTACAATCGATACAAATGGGAGGAAGTTTGAGAAAATCAGAGATGAGAAAACATCCACAAAAAAGTCTTGCTTGGTGCATCTCTGATGTTAATGAATTTTAATTAATTTTTTTTTTTTTACTGAATTTATTTAATAATTTGGACACATTTTATTTATACTGAATTTTTCAGCGATTTGCATTCATTGCATTTCAGTTGTTTAGGTTAAGCGACTTTAGTTTTTTATAAACTTTTATTCATAGGCATCGTGAAGTCTGAAAGCTTCTTTACCTTCTTAGTAATATTTGGCACAGTGTTGCAAAAACAGGGTGTGCTGCACTTGATCAACACATACTCTTACAAAGTTTTTGTACACCACATTTTTTATTGAAGTGTTTTTTGAATTTTTCTGATTTGTCTGGTTTATCTTGTGGCATCGTAAGTGTTTCTGTTCTTAGGTCCAGTTCTCTGAAAAATCGTAGACATGTATGCTTCAGACATGTCTGTTGCATTTATTGCAACAGTTTCTAACTTACTTTTTTTTTTTGTTTTGCATCTTTCTGAATAGTAACATTAAGACTGTTTTGTTTGTCCTAAATAAGTTTTCTGCATTTCTTACATTTACTACCTTGTTAACACTAAACCACTGACGTGCTCTGTGTTGTGTGTGTGTTTACCTCAGAGTAGAATGGCGGGGGGAGATATCTGAACTCTGTGATGTATGTCAGCACAGCTCCTTGGTCCTCTCCCTCCCTATCACAGCCCTGCAGACAGTTCTGCCTGTGCGCCTCTGATATTGCCAGATCGCTGTAGCTTGGTGGAGCTGCAGAAAACAAGCAGGTTTAAGATATCATTCTCTCCCCAAAAGAGCTGCAGGGCAGAAAACGTGTGTTTAACCCCGTGCATACCCTCGGGTCTCTCCGGCAGGCCCATCCAGCTGACTGAGCTGCAGTTGCTGCTGATGCTGGAGGTGCGGGTGGCGCAGGCGTGGAGCGGTATTGTGCCGATGACCAGAGGCAACGAGAGCGACAGGTTCAACCCGCCGGGAATGTCTACGTACACCTGGAGGGAAGACATGCTTTCACGTTAGCAGGAGCCGTTTGTATCTTTGTGTTGGTGAAATTCAGCTGCACACACACACGCACACGCCTGCACACCCCCGCACTCCCGCACGCACACACACTCACATAATATAACAAGTGGCAGCTTCATAATCAAAGCAATAGGTCCATGTGAGAAATATAAATACCCCAGGCTTCTAACCCCCTGCTGCCTCAAACATCTTAACCTTGTTATTCACCTTTTCTCCAGAAAAACATCAAACAATGGAGCTCTGAACTGCGCCCTTATATCACCTTACACAAAATATTACAACTGAGCCGCAGTTCAAGAAGCCAAAGAAGTAAAAACAAAGTCATGTTGGGGATTAACGCTTCACTAGCCCTCAACAATGTTTTATGAGTTTATGCTATCAGAGAGTTATCAGCTTGGAGATTAGTGAAGGTAATCGGGCTCCTACTGCTATGTGCTTTTAATGTTTTACTAAGTTTGTCTAGTTTATGAGTTACTGACAATCACTGTTTTGTTCCTCATTCAGACAGGAGACGACAGACAAGCTAATAAAACAGCATGGATGCTCACTCGTTTGTCAGCTGTTGTATTTTGTCTCCATTTTTTTTGTAGACTAACAAACTTTCTTATTGTTTTTAACTATCATTACATTCTCAGCAATAATATCATTGCTTATCTATTTTGGGTACCACTGGGGGCAGGCGGGGAGCTGAAAGATTTCAATTTACTTTTAATCTACACTTCGAAGTTCCTGTGGCAGCTAGCTGTGCTGTAATGCTAACCTGACCTTTTGTGGTCTACAACCAAATAACAGCAAACATTATTTTGATCAGCATCGCCACCGACTAGGACTGTTGATGTTTTTGCTGTTTGATATTTTTAAAGTTTTCATTAAGTCGTTATCTCTCAAATTCACCACAGGGGGAGCTGCTGCTCCTAACTTCCTGCCAGTGACTTCTAAAGCAAATTTAAAAAAACAGACATACTGGAAACCAGCCAAAATGGTAATCAGATAAATACATATATCTTACAGTAATAGTACCTATTCCTACGCTATTCAAAATGTAGGAAAAAATTACAAGTAGGGATGATTAATCTCTTATTTTGATGTGTTTATGGAAAATGGTAGCCAATTTAGTTGTTTTTTTTAAAGATTTTTTGAGGCTCTAGTGGCCTTTATTTGAAAGTAGCTTGATAGGAAATTAAGGATTGAGAGAGGGAGAAGACATGCGGCAAATGTCGCCAGGCCGGGAATTGAACCTGCGACTACCGGCATGAGGACTAAAGCCTCCATATGTGGGTTGTGCTTTGCACCTGCGCCACCACAGCACCCCAGTTTTTAGTGTTTTTAATGAAAGTTTTGTTCACATTTAATTCTGTAGATTAATTTTAGAATTTGAATAGAAGACTTTATGATGAGCATGTGGTTTCATTTTATAAGCTTATTTAATCCCTCGGTTAATGAATGTTACCAGTTGGCCTGAGTACGTCACACACCTCACGTACGTCTCAAAATGAAACTTCATTCACATCTTTATTTTCCTACTGCTACATGTTTGTCACCAGACACTGGTGGATAGCGGGGAGAGGAAGCCGTTAGCTTGACTCTCCGACAGTCACCCTGAACTCACCATGAGGGTGTACTCCACTCTGATGATGGGACAGTCCAGTATGGAAGGTGACACCGGCGGGATCTTGAGCAGCTTGCCCTCCCAGCTTTGGCTCTTCCCTTGCTGCAGAGGTTCTCCCCGCAGGTTGGACACCAACTGCTGGATCTGCCTGCCCTTGCCCTTGGCGAAGAAGGTCTGTGTCTGGTACAGCGCCGCTTTGGGCACCACAACACGGGACGAGCAGTTTTCCACCTCGGCAAAGATCTGGATGGACTCGCCTGGGAGAGAGGGGAGAAGAGATCAGTCTGTCAGACTGAGAGAGGAAGGGACACAGGTGAAACTTTAGAGGGGAATACTGAGAGGAAGAGGAGGATGAACGTAAAGAAGAGGCGTGGCTCACCTGGTGTGTAGCCCTTCCGCTCTATTTTGGCACTGAGGGAGATTGGACCCGACGCGCAGAACCAGCAACACAGAGTCTTCTCCTTCGTCCCGGCCTGGGGGGCCTGTTCACACACACACCAACTGATTTAGCCGCAGGCGATACTATTAAAGACACCGATGAATAAAGCAGCAGCTCCTACCAGCAGGAGGGGCGTGTTGATGTCGATGTGTTCGAATACAATGAACTCCTTCTTGACTTTGACAGGCAGCAGCCAGGGCCGGTGCAGCTCAGCTTTCACCCAGTACCTCACACTGCCGTGTTTCCCTTCAAACGAAGTGGCCAGAGCCCTGCAGGAGAGAGGCAGAGTGAGGCCCAGAAATGTGGGTGGTCCGGTCAAACCCAACTCAAGCCTTTCCTTCAGGCCAAAGCTTTAATGACTTTCCTGACCCTGCATATTTTCTGAAGAGCTGAAGCTGCTTGAGACAGAGTTAGTTTTAATAGCTTCATACACGGTTGGCTAGTTAGTTTAGTTCAGGACTCCAGGCAGAGGTGTGGGGCCCCCTCAGAGGCTCCAAATAGGGCCTCAGATGATCAACATGAAAGGACATCTTTCTCCTAACGGAACTTTGCATCAGATTATACAGTTTCCATATGCAAGTTGCTGATTTTAAGAGGGTCAATTCTTGCAGATGGAGCGGTGTGCTGAATGAACTCTGAGGACACTCACATCTGAGGCAGGTTGAAGCTGAAGGCGAACTCATGCAGGCCAGCGTGCAGGACAGTCATGCCCTCCTCCAGAGCATCTTCATCTGAAACACAGAGAACAAGTGTTTGAATCCCGCTGTAATTCATGAGCATCAGTTTCTGGCCTGGGACCCACAGACCATGGTAATATGTAACAATACATCAACTTTTAGACTGTTTTTCTTCACTTTTAGTCAATATTTAATAACTATTATGTTTAGCATAAATGCCTCACAGCTTCTGATTTTAGGGTTTCTTTGCAGTAGGACAGTTCCTTTGGTCTTTTTATTGTCAAAACATCTTTCACTTTGTTCTTGGAAGCCAATCAGAAAAATGAGCATTGCGAATAACATTTCAATGGATAGTTTTGAATTATATTTTATAATAATGACTGGAAAAACAGACTTGGTTTTATGCAAAAAAATGGATTAGATAAGATTTCTTCTTCCACCCAGCTCTCTAAGGCCCCCCCCAGCATTCCCGGACAGGCCCCCAAGAGGGAATGCTATCAGTATTTTATGTTGTCCTTTTGTAATGTCTGTAAAATGTTAAAATAGTTGAGGAAATTAATTTGAATTTTTTGTTTTGATTTTGTTTGTGTCTTGAGATATATCATAAAATCTTTTTTTTTTGTAATGTTTGTAAAAGTATGACTACATTCACTACAAAGTATGACCGTGTAGCATGGAACCCATGAAGAATAGTATCTATATTAGAGACTAATAGTGATCATTAACTTAACCAGTAAACAAATGTTTGTTCTAAACCAGTCAAAAAATGATTGACCTCCCAAACAGCATTATGGTTTACACAATTCACAAATCTTTGTAGAAAAAATCCAAATGAACCAAAAGTTGGTTCAATAATTCCTTTAGGAAAATTTTCATCCAGTCTTATGGTCTCATAAATGTTTTGTTTTGTCCATGTTTAATCTTTTTTTCTATTCTGACTTTTGTTTTCACTGCTCTAGTGAAAGCCAGTGGGAAATGTGAAAGTCTTGTTATGAAATAATGACGCAGCCTTTTTCTGCCCCGTTTTGACTGGAATGTTTAACGTCTGTTAGGGGCAATCCAGAAAATACGCATTTTTCTGCTGGTTTCTATGTGAGATTATCTTATATGTCATTGATTCCCACACTTTGGATCATGAAGCAATTCATAATCCAAAGTGTGGGAATCAATGAATGAGTTCAGAAATGTTTGTGTGGTTGTTATACCAAGATTATATGTAAACTCAGCTCATAGTTGGAGTCAAGAGTCTTTTTCACTGCTGTTTTGTAGGCCAGAAAATTTCAGAACCAGTAATAAATACCAGCTGTGTTGTGGTATTTATATTGTGTTTATGAAAAATTTAACCTTTGATTTTGATAACAATATTAATTTTGACCATTTCAATACCTGTGGAATGAGTAGCACTGCCATAATATTTTAGAACTTGCTACTTGTTAGACTGTTCCCACCACTGTGTTAACATCCCTGCTGGCAAAATCATTTGCATTTTTTTTATTTTTATTTTTTATCATTTTTAATTACATTTCTGTTATTGCACATCTGAGATAATGTCCTGTGCATAGTCTGTTGTGTTTTTGAAAGTTCAGACACATGCACATTTGGACATTTTTAAAATCATCTACCTCAGTTGCACAATAGTGAGTACAATATTTCTATTCTAATAACTGTCCAGTATATTTATATTATAATCTTGTATATTATATAATTATTACTACTAAAATAACTAAAATAATTGTTACTACAAAAATCTTGTTTTTTGTATATTTTTTAACATCTTTTTGTGTGTGTGACCTGTCTGATGCTGCTGTTAAACCTGAATTCCCAATAAAAGCTATTTCTGTTTCTATTCTATATATTTGTTAAAAACATATTTGGAAATATGGAAGTAAATATGTTACTACGGCAGCTTGTAAGAAAAGATATGAACTAAAGATGTAAATGGAAAATAAAAACGCACACTACATTAGATAAAGAAACAAACAAATAAATAAATCATATTTGTATTTATACATTACTATGTATTATACTTATAAATGTATTTGAGGTTTTTTTATACTATCTTTGTCCCTAGTTGAACAACCTATAGCTGTATTTCAGCACCTCAGAGTGCTAACTAAGTGTAACACGTGTCCCGAAGCGAACAGCAGTCAAAGGAAAAGCTTCAGAGGGAGAAACGTCATCGTGACCTTCCTCACTTCCTCATTTCTGGTGTCATCTATCAGCTCAGTTTGTGTAAGAGTTCTCAGTCCACCCCGCCGCTACTCGCTTCCTGCCACCTCATCCTGCATCTCTGCAATGTGCGCGCGAGCGCCACGCGAGACACTTCCCCCGTGTGTGTGTGTGAGCGAGAGAGAGTTTGCTGCGCGTGCGGGCGTGCGCGCGGACCCAGTCACTGGCAGCGCAGCTCAAGCAGGAGTAGACCGGTATGAACCAGACTGAGCAGCTTACTCTAGCTGGAAACTCCGACGAGCGCATCGCAACTCGGCCTCCTATTGGCCAAGCATGTGAGACGAATTTAAAGGGACGAGCGCTGATTGGCTAGTTGACCGCGAGCTACCCGCCCACACGAGTGGAGCCCGTGCAGTGTGTGGCCTGAGAAAGGGGGAGGTAGGAGAGGAAGGGTGTTGTTACTCTAAAGATGAACTTCAGGTGGACCTGCTGTTCTCACGCGAACGCTCCGTTAACACAAACCGTTGTTAATGTCTGCTTTATTTCAGCTAATAAAGTTGTTTGTTTCCGACTTGTTTTCCTGAGTTTTTCCTTTGTGTTCATCTGAACATCTTTTAAAACAACAGCAGATACTGGAGAACATGACCTTATTTTTTTTAATCAGATCATTTGTAAAATGTTTTAAAATGAGGAAAAGGATTGTTGTTTTAATTGTATAAAGTATGCTTATGTATTGCTATCAATTTGAATGAGTAAATTAAATTTTAATAAGCTAAAAGTGTCCAGACACAATAAAAAAAAAACCTTTAAATCCACCCTATTGTATTGTGCATTCTAAAAAATAAATATGGAATAACCTGGTGGTTATTTTCAAGATGGCAGCCGGAAAACAACTGAGTGATTTTTCATATGCAGTTTGATCATCTTCTTACTCAAACTTGTTAAAGAGTAAAAACACCTTGTTTCATTTGTGTTTGTTAACAAATGGCAGAATTGAAACTTTTTGTGAGTTTTGCATCAAATATATTTGAAGTCTGAAGAACTCCTGGGGACAAAATGAGATATTCGTACTGTTTTTGTAATTTGCTAAGCAAGATATTAACAAATTATTCCCATCAATACTGATAGCAGATACATTTCCAGATGATGAGGATGGAGTGATATTTCTTTAGATGCTGTATTGGGACTCAAGCCCTGGAATAATTAGTTCCTTAAAATCAACTAAAACATGAGCCTCGGCTCTTGGATGCTCCAGGGTCATTCACATGCTCCACTGCCGGAGTCCAGTCAAGCTGCAGGGTCAGAGGTCAACGCATCTCTGAGTGCAGCTTGCATTTCCATAAAGGTTTAATCCAACGGTCTATTTTGCATCTTATTTTATTTATCACCAAGGCAACAGAACAACAAGACTGTGAAAAGTGGAGGCAGGCTTATAGGCAGCAGCTGAAGCATAATTCCCTCCACACACACACACACACACACGCACTCAGACTGAGAGTCAGCCTGGTTCTCCCCTCCCCTCCCCCGTCTCTGGCAGTTTCTGAACAGGTTTGAACCGCTTCTAACAAAGGGAGTAGCCTGATCTGTCCTTATCATTGATGTCAGCAGTGAAAATCGCCTTTCCCATGTGTCCTTCGGGAAAAGTTGGTTTAAAACTCAAAACCTTGACGATCACTTTGTTTTTGATCGCTTTTATTATATATTCGAAGCGTTTGTAACTTTTTAGTTTTCTGCAACTCTCCACAAGGAAAAAAAATAAATAAAAAAAAAAACCAAGTCGCGATCAGAAGGTTTAAATTGGACAGAAATCAACCTAAAAGCCTCCATCCGTCCCGCTGCTGCCGGCGGGGAAACGGTTCATGAACACACCGAGCAGCGGAGCTGCAGTTCGGGCATCAGCTGTTGCATCAGTACCACTGAATGATGGACTGCGCCCTCTGCATTCCTAAAGTTTTCTATGTCAGAAGTTTGGGTGATCATCATCATCATCATCATCATCATCATCCTCTCTCTTACCTCTCTCCTCTCCGATCAGGGTGTCGCAGTGATGCAGGTAGTCCACCTCCTCCGTGTAGTTCTGGGTGTAAGCGGTGTTGGCCCCGGCGTTTCTCGACTCCGTCCACCGGACTTTGGCGAGCCCCCGCGCGGTGATGTCCAGCCTCTTCACCCGCACATCCCCGGTCACCTCCACCACCACCCGCCCGGAGACCAGGTCCCCCCCGGAGAACACGGGCAGGTTGTTCTCGTTCAGGCAGTCGAAGTAGACCGCCAGGGCCTTAACTTTGCCCAGCACCATGATGGAAATGCTTTTAGAAAACCAAATAAAGACAAAAAATAGTAGGAAAATGTGTATAAAAAAATAGGAGTCTATTGAGGAGAAGTTGGAAGCGGGAGCAGCCTGGGGCTGCGGGGGCCCAGCATGGAGCCGGGTCTGCAGCTGTCAGGGATGGCTCATCTGGCAGCTGATGGTCCGCTTCAGCTCTCCTCCTCCTGCAGCTCTCCTCCTCCGGGTGTGCTCTCTCTCTCTCTCTCTCTCTCTCTCTCTCTCTCTCTCTCTCTCTCTCTCTCTCTCTCTCTCTCCCTCTCTCCCTC
>CAEGAE010072278.1:0-13635 GCA_903067095.1 Girardinus metallicus
GTCATTGTCGTATCAACGCATGCGCGATCTGATCTCCAAATGATGCCCCGCCTCTTCCGTGACATCACTCTCACACAAACACTGAGTCCCTATCTCGCATACAAAAGGTGAGTCTTTATTTTATTAGTTTATATGTGCAATCTTAGTCTTTTATGTATGTGTGTGAGAAAAATTGCATATGTGTGTGACATTTTAATAGTATATATGTACAATTTTAATATTTTTTTGTGTGAGAGTTTTTAGCAGTGTGTGAGAGACAAAACATAGTTTTTTTTCCTAAACGGCCCCTCATATTTGACATCTGCATTCGTCACACACAGAAACGTCTACCAGCTCTGTGACGTCATGATGCTCTTTGCCACCATTTGTTGCGACCGAATGATATGAAATTTATTTTCCTGTATTTTCAGTAAAGCTACCATCTAAAGCCGCCCGCAGTTTCCGTCTATCCATTTATCTGTATTAATAATCCCGCCGGACTCCAGGCGTCGCTGCCGTCATTTTAAGATGCTTATTGGTCCCCGGAAAAAGACAAAAACCCGAACATTATCATGACTCAATAAAATCCTCCCAGGCCGAACTTGAAAGCTGGACGTTATGCTGCTAACACTTAGCTTTGGTCAACAACTCAGGCGGAAGTGAGAGAGTAAATAAAGTCCCGGTCGGAACACGGTGCGCTAAATAATAACACATAATATAACGAGGCTTCGAGGCAGATCAGTTTTCCTCGAGGAATTTCGAATCACTCGAGGAATCGTTTCAGCCCTAAAAAACATCATGTTCTAAAACCGTAACTTTTTATAAAACTACAATTAAACTCTTTCTGTCATTGAGTCTTGCAGGATACTAATTTCTTTACTGAAAACAAACAACAACAAAAAACACAATTTCACAATATTATCCTACATCATCATTACCAATAAACACATTAACGTTACTACTGTGAAATAATTAGCAAAACGGGAATAGTAGGCAAAACTCTCTGCAGGTGTTCCCAGCTGGATAAAACACAACTTATTCCTAAAAAGGACAAATTATTGCAATCAAAGAGAAAAAGTACATCACTGGCAGATTTTGAAGGTGCGGCACTGTGCTCACAATTTCCTGGCAATGACTCTCTGAGTGGGCTTACACACATGCACACACACACAGTGGCAGAGCATCTCACCAACCAGCATTATGCAACTAACTTCTATAGATGCATTTGCAGAAGAGGGCATTTTGGCTCTTATCTGCTGTGCTCTGAGGGAATAAGAAGCGGAGTAAAAAGGAGGAGAGCAGGCTGCAGCCGTTACATTTGCTCTCTATTCTCATGTGTGGCTCAGATGTTGACTCCAGGGTGTTTTCTTTTTTTTGTTGTTGTTTTTTTTTTAGTTTGAGATTAGATATTTGGAGGCACAGTTGATTTTCCTCAAAGGATAACAGGTCTGGTGCTACACACACTCCATTGGTTAGCTTCCCCCTGACATGCAGCACTCCTCCACGCTCTCCTAAACCCACACACAGATACGGCAGGTACTCACACAAACCTGGACACCCCGCAGTCCTTCAGAGCTGCTCCCAAACTTTACGCTGCCCGTTGCACCTCATCCTCATCTGACTCTCCTCATTTATTTGACCCTCTGATCACAGGGACTCACGGTGCAAACTGAGCGATCCAGGCTGGGGTGGATGTGAGGCGGCTCACTGCAGCACGCCTGCTCACATATAGCATTAGTCACAGTTGCAGAGCAGCGATACTGAGGGAATCTGGCTTTGACCTTACATTGAAGCGCCTTTCACCCACTCAAGCTGGAGTGTGAGGGAACGAAAGACCAGCAGCCAGAGAAGTGGTCATCTACATATTTCAGGGGGCCAAACTTTTTTGAGGCGGAATGGAGTCCATTCAGGTCAAAATCTTGCAGATATCTAAAATAATAAGGGCTCAATTCTCATAAACATCCTTTAGATCACGTTGTTCTTTTGCAGCTTTCACCATACAGGAAGTGCGTGGAGATCATCTAACAAGTGTCAGTACAAACTCACTGGGAGTGGATTTTTCTAACAGGATCGGGAACATTTCTGCATGTATTCCTCATCAACGCAGCACAGCAGCCCTACACTAGCAGCGCACACGCATCCCTTATTACTATACTATAATTGCGGCATGCACACCGAACAGACGCTGCGCCGGATCTCAGTGCGCGCCTGTTTGGGCATCTATCTACCAGGCACTCTGGGCTATCTGCGCGCACCTGTCGGCTATGGTGCCTGCTTACATTTCCATATGACAGTCAGGGAGGAGAGGGGCACAGAGAGAGACAGAGTGCGGATGGAGGGAACGGGGGAGGAGGACAGAGAGGAGAGATGCAGTGGGGTGTCAAAAATTAGGAGGGGGGAGATCTCCGGCTTACCTTGGAAGGGAACATAGGACATGTTCCAAAAGCATCGGACGTGGGGCTTTGCGTCGCGGCGGTCTCTCGGTGCTCAGTAGTACTAGGGAACCAAATTATAAAATAAATCTGGAATTAAAATAAATCTAAAAAAAAAAAAAAAAAAAGAAAAAGCACGCGATAATACTGCTGTTTACGGCTGCAGTCGAAGAAGAAGAGGCCGATATTCCGCTGTGATAAAAACTGGCATCATAATCCACGACCGCTTATAAAGCGCCCGGTGCGAGGTGCATAAAAAATACAGGATGCGGGAATATGGTGTGTGTGTGTGCGTGAGTGCGTGTGTGTACGCGTGTTTATTTGCACGCTGCTGTTGAGGTGTGAGGGTGAAGCACGAGCGAGTGTGTGTGAGGGAGAGAGAGAGAGAGAGAGAAAGAGAGACAGAGAGAGGGAGGAGAGGGGAGGATCGTGCACGCGCGCGTTCCTGTGTGTGGGCGCGCACTCACCCCAATATCTATATAACTGAAATTCAACTCGCGCGTTTTCCAATTCTGCGCGCGCCCCTTGAAGAAGACTGAGGAAGATAATGATGTTTGAGTGAGAGTAAATTCACCGCTTCAGGCCGGAGAAGACAAAGTCTGTCCGCGCGTGTCCGTGCGTGTGAGTGCGTGTGAGTGCGTGGAGCTTATGATATAATTCACTTAGCTCATGGTCAAAAGTGAGGAATCCAAAATCAGTGTGTTATGGTTCCTTTACTGAGATATAACAAAGTTAATAAATAATAAATTAATAAATGCATTATGCTAATTCTAAAAGGAAAAAAATACTATAGAAATTTAAACAAAGTTATTGTTAATATATAATCACACATAAAGTTAAAGTGCATACATAATAAGTAAATAACGTCTGAGAAAATTACATAGCATGTCTATCGCATCCTAATTTGATTAAAGAGTCATGTTTATTTGTGTTCATCTAATCAGAAGATGTTTTTTTATTTCATAACATTGTGTTCATTACAGTATTTCAAATTGCATTTTTATCATAATAGCATGTTTAATATAGAAATAGCTAAAAGACTGTTTGTATGCAATATTTGATAAATTGTTTGTTTCAAGCATTCACACTCTTCTTACTATTAATGTATTTGTTCAGTGATATGAACTGAGCTGTCATTCTTTCTTATGTCTGATGTATGTTTTTATACTGAGATATTAAAACTCACAGACAGTGATGGAGACATCATGCTATGGCAAGGAAAGAGTCACAAAAATGTGGGTTTATCATAAATTAATATTACCATCACAATTTTCAGCGATACTAACTGACTTCTGTTTTGATTATATCTTTTAAAAGTTTCCCTATGACAAATATTTCTATTTTCACTGCATCTGATTGCAAGTATCAACATCATACAAGTTAATCAAATGACATACGGTGCCAAAGTACAGGGAAATACAAACTAGCAATAAACCCGGTATGTTTCAGAAAAATCCTATTAGAATTGTAAACGATATGATCAAAACACCAAAATATTCACTGCATTGCATGGCTCTAAATTTGAGCACCATTCAGGACAGCAGGTCTACAAAGTATTCAGTAATCTGCTTCCAAACTACAGTCAGAAGCTGTTTGAAGTTAAGCACTATGAATTAGAAAGTAGCATACAGTAAAACTGGATTAAAAGTACAAAAAATTGATGGTAAACCAATATAAATCATCATCACTGACTGTGAGATTGGATCTTTCCCTAATTCGTGTAGTTTTACATTTTTATAATGGTCTTATTCCTTATCTGAATTAGATTTTTTCAGTCATTTTAATTTTATTTTTGGACTTTGGGTTTGACTAGACATGATAGCTAATGTTATCAATGTTTTACATTTTTTATATCTAAAGCAAAAATTATTCCTTTCAAGTTGTAAGTGAGCAACACTGTTAGAGAAAGTTAAATTACATGTAAACAAAGCCTACGTCGATCCACCTAAATCAAAATTATGTTTCTTATTAAATTCTTGATATTCTTCACCTGTCAAAAACTGATGCTCTGCTTGAATGTTATGTTTATGCAGCAGACAATAAAAGCTGACTTTAATGTACAAAGGAACACAGGCATATTTGATATTTGAATATCATTCAACTAAAAATAGGCCGAAGTCAACTATTAGAAACTGGTGAGCCAAAATGGCGCCGTAAACTCGCTCATGGTGCATTTATGCTACGTAAAACATTAAAACTTTCAAACTAATTTATGCTAAAATTAATGTTGTCAATAAATTTTGTAGGCCTGTGCGAACGTGTCCAGTTGAATTATTCTTAATAATAACTAGCTAAACATTTAGCTCCTTAATTTTGGTCTCTGTTAGCTTGAGCTGTTAGAAGTATACTTCCGTTTTTCCCGAAAAACCTAACATGAGCCTGTTTTAAACCAGCTTAAAAAGCAAATTCATAAGACAAACACGTTAATTGAAAGTCACGTACCTGTATATATGTTTGGTAAACATGCCACCATTCGCTAGTTCCACTTTGGGATCCTTCAATCACAATTTTTACCGTTTTTCTTGGAACATCGTAATTTCACAGGGACACGTGAATGCAGCAGAACGAAGTGGCTGCCTTTAGGATGCTGAAGCGCGTACTCCATCTAGTGGTAGAACCGTGCCACTGCAAGCAACGCTTATATTTAAGGAGTGGAGTTAAATACCAGAAATATGTAAATAAAATTCTGTCAGACTGGGAGTGTACAGACTGGACCATCATTGTATCCATTGGATTAATATTTTATATTTTTTCAATGGATTAATATCAAAATTTTGTATTTATCCGGTGGATGAATGTTAAATAGTGCAGCAGAAATGCAACCATCAGGAATTAAACAGGACAAGCCATCAATCAAGCCATCTATAATTTACTCCATTATGCTTCTTGAAAAATTTGTATTGATACAAGTAATAAAAATATATTGATTTATAAATATTATTTGATTGCATGTTTGGTTTTTAGCAAAATTCAAGAAAATATCAGTGCAACTCATGAGCTTGCAGACATATTTTCACATCAAAATGACAGCAAGAGCAGCAACATTTCTGGAGAGACACATCTCAGAAACAAAACAGAAATGTTGTGTTATTTGTCTGAATTTTCATTATTTGGCCCATCCATTCGTCTCGAGGTCTGGCGCAAACACAGGATGAACATCTGTCTTTCCTGCTGGCAGCAGCCGCAAATTCTCAGCCACACACAAAGTAGCTAAACCCTCCTTCAGGACAAACTTGGCACTTCATCATCCCCATTTGAATAATTTACAAGGCTGTTCACAGTTGGATTTGGTTTTCATTTTAAAGAACAATACTGGGGATTGTTGGAAGTAGACCAAAAAGTTTTCATCAGTGTAATGGGTTTGTGTTTTTTAAAAACTCACCAACTTTCAGGTTGTGTAAATCATGGAGTAAGCTCTGTATCCAATGTTTCTGCAAAACCATCAACTGACAATTTCTTCACCCTGTTTCTGATCTTGAATGTTGCTTCTGCAAAGAAATGAACCAGATTCCTGCATTTTGGGCCCACAAAATATGTATAATAGATAGAAAAGATGCAAGCTAAACCTAAATATCAGTGGCCTGTCAGACACCATGTCAGACCTGCTTGAGTTTTGCAAAGATTTGGATGGATATTAACCTTTAGCAGGACATTTTTCCTAAACACACCGCTAAAGCAACACCTTAAGTTGAAACAGTCAGATGCCCTATAGTTGTCTAGTTGAATCTAAGTCTCAATCAAACTGGTGTGACTGAAATTTAGATTTAGTCTAGTAGTTATTATGGAGAATTAGTGACCCCAAGATGCACTGTTTGTTGGATTTCTTGTACTGTGATATTTGGAGATTATTTTATGTTTGTTTTAAACTTTTTTAAAATTAATTATTTATTCCTCTGATTGTTGACATGCACAGCTTTGGGTCACTAACTGTTACCTTGTAACCATTTCCTCATTCATGAAAATCAGCATTAATCTCTCTTATTTAAAGATTAGAGTCTTTTGTTTCCTGTTTTGAGGAGTCGGTAAGAAAAGGTGTCCTATTTATACCACAGAAAAATTAGAATTGTTGATAACTAATCAAAATTTTTAGACATTGATCATATTAAAGAGGAAAAGCATAGGGAAACATCTACATAGAGGTAATAATTGTGGCATCTGTGTTTTCAGATTTTTTTTCTCCCCCTGAATAAAAAAATTAAAAATGAAGTTGAGATTTTCCAATATTTTTTGATAATGAAAAAGAAAATTTAATAAAAGTCACATTTAGTGAAAGAATCACTTTGTTTTATTTATTTTTTCACACAGTCCCAATATTTTGGGATCAAGGTATCCATAGTGAAGCAGGAAAATAAACATTTCTCAGGTAAATCATAAATTAAAAACTGTAAAATACAAAAGAAACAGAAAGTCTTCTTCTAGTACCTTGTATACCTGCAGCAGAGTATATACAGTATATAAACCCTTGAACAGTTTTTTCCTAATAAGGGTGAAACACTGATAGATTATCTGGAAGTTGAAGTCGTTTCAATCATCACTGTAAAACATGATCAATGCAAAGGCATATTCCAAAGTTATAACAGTACAAATATCAGAGGAACACTAGCAAATAGGAACACCTAGTACTGAGGTTATAATGATGTCCAACTGAGGTGATACTATGAGAGAAACCTGGATCTGAACCATGTTTAGATTTTTTTTGTTCTTTACACACCGCCACGTATTAAATACACATCAGTCCTGTGTCTCCTGTTGTCCCAGTCTGTCTCAGTACAGACCCACGTTGTCCCACTCCACCAGGTACTGCACCTTCCCGTCTGGAGTCACGCGTCTTGCCAGGATCCTCACGGCTTCCCCTCCTCCTGCCCAGCTCCGGGCCACAGACCCGTCGCCCACACCCACACCCATCCCCGCTCCACTTCCCGTCCCACCACTGCCCCCTCCGCCGCCTGCGCCGCTCTGATACGGAGGAACGTCACGCAGGATGAGGGGCTCCAGCTGCTTCTGACCCGGCTGGTGCTGGTGGTTGTATTGGTGGCTGTGGTGGTGGTGCTGGTGGAGGTGATGGAGGTGGGGGTTCCCGCTGGAGCTGAAGGGGTATGGGAAGCACGGTGGAGGTAATCTGCAGGTGTCTTCCATGCTGCAAGAGCAAACAGAGGCAAAGATGTGATAAATATGAAGTTTTTGACAGCTAAAGAGCTACAAGCTCTCCCACTAGGGAATTATAACAATGAATTGCGATAAATGGTGATATTGTTGCTTTGAGACCATTTTCAAGTTTCAAAACAAAAAAATATCAAAGATATGATTTCATTAATGATTTAGAAATCGTACTGTGAACCAGAAAACTGTCAGCCAAGAGGTTAAAAAGTGACTTTAGAACCTGTTGTAGTGATGAAGCCCCCTGGAGAGAGGAGTGTTCCCATTGTAGGTGGTGTGGTACAGCGCATACATCCGCTTGGGAGGGGGGCTGTAGACGAAACGGACACGACGTGTACATCAGTAAATTGTTGTTAATTAAAAAGCTACCTTTGAGCTAGATAAATAAAAGGGATTTAGGCTTTATTTTTATTGAGTTCTGTTAATGTTTCTAATATATATCTGTTGTCATTTGAAAACAATTTAGGTAAAAAATATTCTTTTCAGTCCTGATTGATTGAAAAAATATGATATGACAAAAATTATATGTTTATTTGAACCATGCAGTGAATTTTTTTCTGTTGTTGGGGTATAAACGTTCAGGCAGATTCATCCACACCAAGCCTTTCTTAGAAGGCAAATTTAAAAATGACCAGATTAAATGATTCATATAAAGTAGGATAAATAGCATTAGTAAAACAATATTTACATATTTAAAACAACACACTACTAAAAAATGCACAATCAAATAATCCAGCGTACTAAAATTTAATCCAAAGTATTAAAGTGACACAAGCTAAAAAATAAATACATCCTTACCTTATTATTTTTAAATAAAATTGGAAAAATAAAACAAAAAAATTAAATAATTTCAGTGTGTAATACTGTAATAAATATCCTAATATAATAATCTTAATAAAATACAACTATAATTTGAATATAGGTAATGTTTTATAATTTAAACTCATGTAATTTTATGTCAGTAAATTGGACAAAAACTCCAGGGCAGACGAAACCTTACCTTGCATCCATCTCCTCATCCAACTTCCTGGAGTTGTAAAGGTTTGCTCCTCCCATGTAGCCATGGCAACATGGCAGAAGTTCCACTGGGTCGGCAGCGACCGGTGGTGGACAGGCCTGCGAACAGAGGGGTCAGTGTGAGAGGTGTCCCAAACACTGTCACCTCCATGAGCTCCTAACAGGAAGTCAGTTTGGAAACATCTGGCATGAGAATGTTATTCAAGACGGAACATCAGATTATATTTTATGATGTCAGTACAACCAGCGTAAAAAATGAACAACTGAGCCGGAGATGTTTTACAAAGAAAAATGGTCTACAATGTTGCTGTCAATGTGTGCAGAGCTGGTAGAGATGTTGGATGTTTAGTTGCAGCTGTCACTACTGACTCATACACTACATACTTTTCAAATTTAAATTTGTAGAAAAGTTACAATGCAGGCATCACTATCCTTCCACTTCACATTATGTCCCACTTCGTGTTGCTGCATTCACACCAGCCTTGTTTAGCCTGCTTTAATCAAACTCCAATCCGTGTGCCTAGAACGTCCGGATGATATGGGGAGGTGTGAATGTATGATCCATCTCTGATGCAGACTAAAAATGTAAACTCTGATCTACTCTTTAAGTAAACTGGTGCAGTTTGAATGTATATGTGAACGCTAAGGGGTCCAGAGGACACCCCAGAAACAGGAAGTGAACAGGGCATTCTGGGTAAATACAACCAAAACAAACAAAAATGGGCTCATGGTCTTTTACTAACGACAAAAGAGAAATCCTACAACTGCTAGAATCTGATGCCACTCCATTTTTGTTTACATTTTGTGAAGAAGGAAGTTGTGTTCATGTATTCTTCAGAGTTCTTGGAGTTGTTTCCTTCAGCCTTTTTCCAGTTGTTTCCACACAGTGCAGTGTGAAACAAAACCAATCAAACCAAGTCTTCTGGACTACCAGAAGACTTGGTTTGATTGGAAACACCCTTAAATATAAGAAACAATGAAGTTTGTAGTTGTGACATGACAAAATGTGAAAATGCTCATGGATTAATAACTTTTTTTAAGGTACACTACAGTAGAGTAATTTTATCCTTAAGTCCATGGTATAATTATCAAAATTCTGTGGATAGAAACCCTGAAACATTTTTATATTTTGGAGAATTTGGAGAAATGGACAAATCTGTTCCCTTTCCATCCCATCATGTGGCGGAGTTACTGGTTAGTAAGGCAGCTCTCTGTCTCCCAACGACTCATAACAAGTACAAGCATCAGGATCATCAGATAGAGCCATCAGTCACAGGAAACATCATGCATGAGGTCGATTTCTCATCGCTGGACTGTGACATAGCACCACACTGAGCCCATTATTATTCTGTAGCATGACTCTAATGACGGAGGGCTATTACTCAGAGGCTCCAGCGAACGTCTGTGCCTTTAAACGCTGGTGTTCTGTCAGAGTTGCACTGTCAAGGTGCCAGCGCCACCTGGCCAAACTGTAATTGACTGCAAAGTGCGTTTGGAAGTGATCCCAGGCCATCAGCATTCCTACCCATCTCACTTTCCTCACTACAACCAAGAGCTGCTCCTCAAAGACGGGCGGAGATTAGCATCAGTAGGAGCAGAACAATGATGCCTGGATTTGCCAGAGGAAAAAAAAAAGAAGAAGAAGCAAGAAAAAAAAAGAGAGCTCTGCAGAGCGTATTGTTCCAGGATTACAGTATGTGCACATACTCAGATCAGAGTGATGAGTAGGAGGTAAAATGCACAAGGAGCATTCACGGTTAAGAATCCGGAGTATAAATAGCAACCACCACATGTGATGGTGCTTGTTTCAGAGCAATCCGCCGGGAATTGGCTTTGATGATAATGATAAATGCGACGCTGAACTGCAGGTGTTGATGAAATACAAGAGCAGGTTTTGGCAAGATTGGATTTGAATTATACATTTTACCGGAGCAACGCCACGTCTCTCACAGCTATTATTAATCTATCTGTGTACCCTCAAACATTAGCATCCTGCAGGAAAAAAAAAAGAGAACCGCAACAGAGGCACTGAACTGAGGGAAGGAGTAAAAACTGATCTCCACGGTGAAATGAACCTTTGTGGCGTCGTCTGACTGACAGGTTATTTGAGTTGCAGAGAGCTGTTTATCTGACTGCAACAAAAAAAAGAAAAGAAAAAGGAACAAAATATCAACGAGTTTGGTGTCCCACACCCCCCCTGCATCCTCGCTTATCCTGAGACAGAGGCGCTGACCTGTGTCTCCATGATGCGACGTTTTGATTTACGTGACTCCGACCCCCCCACTCTCCTCTGGCAGGGCAGTGACAACGGGCTGAGGACAAGAAAAACATCAATTAGTATACAAGAAAAAACACCAGTATAATTTCTTCATGTGTAATTTATTACAGTGGTGTAGGATGGAGTTTTAGGGCAGCTAAAACAAAGAATGATTTACAATGATTATGAAGGAACATATTAACAACGTTTCACACGTTTTTAGGAAAACAATGGGATTCTGACTGATTGTTCATTTTCAATGACATGTTATGTGAGATTTCCAGAGTTTCAGCTGAAAGAAGAAGAAAAAAGAAACCTGCTGTTCTTAATCTGACCTTCTCCTGTGGGTGATGCTGATAGGCGGATCGGTGACAAGAGGCGACGAATCAGACGTCAGAGGAGGCGGAGCTCGGACCTGCAGCCCAAACAGACACTTCTTCTTCTTGATCTCCTTTCCAGAGACAAACCTGTGTGGCAGAGGAACAGAAGTCACATTTCTGTTCTTTTCATCATAGTGAATTCACAATGCATTGCAACAGTAATCATGCTTCACTTTGTTTTTCACATTTTGTCATGTTACAATCACAAATCCAATGTTTTTTAATTGGTATTTTGTGTAATAAACAAACACAAAGTACAGCACAGTTGTGAAGTGACGGAGAGATGTAACTCTTTAACAAAAGGATAAACATAACATCTTCCTAAGCAGTGAAAAAGTTGGATGAAGGCAAAATTAATCTGATTTGGGTCGCATTTGTTTGCTGACAAAATGTGGGAATGCAGCTTGAATATGGGGATGAACAGTTGCAAGGCATAGTAAAGCTTTCTAACACAATGTTCTTCAGCTCCTGATGAGAAGCAAGATGTGGAAACACTTCAAAGGTAGTGACTCTGTAATTAACATGCACATAATTAGAAGAGACTTCGCCTGGAGAAATATGCTGTTTTATTTGGCTGCAAGGTTATTTTTAAACAACATCCAACAAAAATCTACTTGAAGCAGTTAAATTTTTTTAGTTATAATAATTTAATAGAGGTTAGCAGCATTCTGTGCTGCTTACAAATCAAAATAATCTCTGTAAGTCTGTCAGATTCATTTCTCTGCCTCTTTATTCAAAGTCACACGTTTTGCCGCAACCCGTCTCCTCATCACTCCGGTCATGTGCAGCTGGTGTTTATTCTTCTCCTTAAGCGCGACAACTCACCTGTCCTTGTGAGAGTTGAGAGCGTTGAGGAGATTGTGACAGCGGTCCTGCCTCGGCGTGTCAGACAGCTGCAGGACGGAGACGAGTGAAAAGAAATCAAAGCCGTGTTCACACAGCGGACAACGCACACCGACTGCATATGATAATTTTCTTTTACAGCCACTGACAGCTGTGATGCTGACATGAGAAATTAACTGGTGCAGCAACGTGGCAGGGAGGGGGAAAAAAGCTGTTGTTCTGCGGTGACAGAACGAAGAAAACATTTCAAGAATGTCACTTGGAGTTGAAAGGAGAAATCTCAAAAATAAAAAAGCTCAGTTTATATACAGCTTCAAATATTCACATAAAATCAATCTGTGGTTCTTCATGTTGGCCGGTGACACCAGTGTTGTTTTTTAATATTTGGAGCTGCTTTTGGCGATATTTTCACATCTATTTTAGATCCAGATCAAATAAATGTCAAAAGTTTTATTAGCTCATGGTTTACCTTCTAACAAAACTTGTTTTAAACCTACTTTAGCTGACTAAGCAGAGGGAAAACCGTGAACAAGTTCATCTGAAATCACCACAACAATCTAAAAGACAAGCTGATGTGTTTAAAATTATTTTGTTCCTCTGGTAGCAATGTTCACCACCAAATTAAATCAAACAATTAATCATCAAGACCTTCAAGTTAAGAGGTTGCAGTAATCTCCAAGATGTCACCTTCTAAGTCACCTAAAGCATCATGTTGCCACCAGAGCAGAGCTGATTTAAACTGGCAGCAAACTGGGGTAGCAATAGTGTCACCTGGTCAAGAAAAAACATAAAAAACAGACTGAAATTTTACAAGAAATTCAAAAATTGGAAATTATATCATATGATGAATTTTCTTTCTGATCATGGAGTTGCTTCTAAACCTAAAAATCAGAACATTGGTATTTTTAAACCTATGATCTCAAACCCACTGAGAACATGTGATCCGTTCTCAAAACATTCAGTACGCTCTAAATTTGATTTAAATTTAAATTTGATTGAGTTGGATAAAACCTCTCAGTGAGTTTTTATCCAAATTTAATAAATTAAATGAAAATAGTAATAATGTTTTGTGTTTGAGAGAATTCAGTCCAGTTAAATAAAATAAATAAACTTTAAGGAAAAGCCTCAAGAACTACAGATCAAGTCAAAAAGATTGCAAAGGAAGGAACATATAAATAAATCAGACATTTCTGCAGCATCCATCCATTTTCTAACACCCTTGTCCCAGTGGAGTCAAGAAGTGCTAGTGCCTCTCCAGCTAGGCGGGGTCAACCTGGACAGGTCGCCAATCTGTCTCAGGGCAACACAGAGACAGACAGACAACCATACACACACTCACTCCTAGGGTGAATGTAGAGAGACCAATAGACCTTTTTCACGCTTCCGCGTTTTAAAGCGGATGTGGGGTTTGACAACTTCCGGTGGCTATAGCGTTAGCATTAAAAGGCTAGGAAAATGGCTCAGTCTCGGCGCAGTTGTTT
Source organism: Girardinus metallicus (assembly GCA_903067095.1). Lineage (NCBI taxonomy): Eukaryota > Metazoa > Chordata > Actinopteri > Cyprinodontiformes > Poeciliidae > Girardinus > Girardinus metallicus. The sequence continues at coordinate 13,547 of CAEGAE010072278.1, forward strand.
TTGTTCAGTCCCTGGTTGTTCGTGTGGGGCAAGAAAACAGCCATATCTGTCCTATCATGCGTTCCCGACGGACCCGGACCAACGGAGGC
>CAEGAE010072287.1:0-29653 GCA_903067095.1 Girardinus metallicus
AAAACGATGAAAACCCGGGCATTATCATAAATCAATAAAATCCCCCCTGGCCGAACTTAAAGATGGGACGTTATGCCGCTAAAACTTAGCTTTCGTCAACAACTCAGAGGCGGAAGTGAGAGCGCTGTGCAACGCAAGTAATGTTCCTGCCGGAACACGGTGCGCTAAATAATAAAACATAAATTAACGAAGCTTCGAGGCAGGTAAATTTTCCTCCAGGAATTTTAATAATCTAGATACTCGAATCAATCGAGGAATCGTTTCAGCCCTAGTCTAATGTGTACTTAAAAAAAGTGTTACCCACATGTGTCTTGGGAACTTGGCAGCAAACATCATAAAACTCCACCAAATAACTTTTGGAGCACTATTTGAAAGTTTCTTTCTGCATAATACAATATATTTTTACAATGCAATATGTAAAGAAACAGTAGATAAGGGAGCAATTTTGCCATCAGTTTTTTGATACTCTGCTAAAATGCTAATAGGCTTGTCTGGTTTATTGCTGTAACAGAATACGCATGCATAATAGAGAATACTATTGAGCATTTTTTTATGAAAGCACATCCTGTTAAATAGGGCAGAATGATGGTCATATTACAACAAAAGCAGCATCAGTTTTAAGAAGTGATATGAAATAAAGAAAACACAAAATACTACAAAACATTTTAATAGACATTTTAAAAATGCGACTTATAGGGCTTTAGTCGTTTTGTTTAATATTCAGTTCAAATCAATGTTTTTGTGTGTGAACATACTAGACAATTTACATGAGAGCAGTTGTTTTTCTTTTAACTCATCAGGGAATTTGCACGTTGGAAGGTGAGAAATACTGCGATCGAGAGAAGGGACCTCATCCGGAACCCCGTGCCACTCATGCCTGAGTTCCAGCGCAGCGTACGCTTGCTGGGCCGAAGACCCACCACTCAGCAGTTTATTGATACTATCATTAAGAAATATGGAACCCACATTCTCATCTCAGCCACCTTAGGAGGTAAGAGAGGTTTACTTGTTTGAATTATTCAGGGCAAGGATTAAAATTATTCCCACAATTACCTAAATGCTTTTCCCATGGGGTTGTGGTTTGTGTCTATGTGTTTACACAGAGGAAATGCATATTTTTCATATGAAAAAAAAAAAAAAAAAAACTTTAACTAATAATGGGTGCTTGGCTGGGGATTGACTTTTCTGTTCCAAATTTGCATGTTTTGATGAAAACATTTTGTACAGGTTATCTGGGAAAGAAAAATAATAGGTGAGTCTTGGAAAAATTTTTGAAAACTAAAATAGTAAACATAAATGCCTACAAATAAACAAAAAATTCTGTATCCCTTTTTGATTAGACTGAGTAAATGCAACCTTGCTCTGCTGAATAATTTTTTCTAACTGCATCATTGTCAGTGAAGCTCATTTAATTAGTTTGAAGGCAATTTATTGCTCCAAGTTGCTGAGAAACCAAACTGCAGCAAATCACATGAGAGCATGGAAAATAAGCAGAAATCCTCACCTACAGTCATCCTAAACAGACAGTATAATCTGCTTTAAGTGCAAGGTTTCATATAGCTAAAAAGTATGCCCTTTTTAAATTATATGGTTTGGTGTTAATTTAAACATAAAAGTCTTGTGCATGTGAATCCAATTTGTCAATGTACACTTGAGACAAACTATTTTATGACCAGGAGGGAAAATTATATACACATTTAAAAATGTGACTGCAGATAAATGCATATTTTATAACAGAAAAACAAAACTTTAGTGCATCATGCTGCCCTATTATATTAATGCTGTCAATCGATTAAAAAATCTAATCAGATTAATCCCACTCTGGCATTGTGATTAATCATGATTAATCATTCTGCCTTACTTGGTAAGCTTGCAGGATATGCAGTTGCGGTTCCTACAGGAATTGTGCCCTGGGCAAGCTCTTCCTTTTGAGCCCAAAACACGCTGCTGTGAACTATTAACGCATTAAGATCTTCAGATTAATCACAGCCCTAATTTATATATATATACTTTTTTTACATATATATTATATACTTTGTTTTTGTTTTTCTTGGGCAGCATGGTGACTCTTCTCATTCATGATCACTGTATCTGGCATCTGCCTGCATTATACAGTCTTACTAGCAACTCTAGCTGTTTTTTCCCCATGTTCTGAGCCCCTGTACATATTTTTAGCAATTTTGTTTAAGCCACTTAAAATTGACCTATGAATCATTCTAGTTCACAAAAGACTTGAACACAAAAGACGGCATAGTGCTGCACCACATTGTATTCTAAGACCACTGGCTTTATAACATTTTCAAGGCATTCATAAAAACTGAGGCTCAAGGTGTTTTACTTTGTAATTGATATACAAAAAAATATAAAATTAGTATCTATTTATTATTGTGTTGATAAGTCAGTTCTAACTTAATTTTTATATTATTCATCAATAACCAAAATCATCTGAATGAACAATGCATAAAATGGGGTGATTAAATAAAAGTTCACTTCCTCCTACTCCTTTTAAAACAGAAAAGTGGTAAGCTAATTATTGTGCTCTTGGTTATGCACATCCTTTCTCTTGTCCCATTAGTTACTTGTTTTATTTAATTAATAAAAAAAAACTGTTTGAAATGAATAAACACAAAAAATACAAAATATAATAGGGTTAGATGACATTTTTTTGAAGTGCAATGAAGTTCAGTATAATTTAAGGACTAGCAAGTGTATTTATTTATTACTAATCATGCATATGACAATACATAGTGATTTATTTAAATTAACGTATAATGTTTGTAAAACGAGAAAGATTCCAAAAGCATTACATAAACAGAAATAAGTCTTGAAATATAATATAATCTTGTCATGCTTCATCACTTAGCAGTGATCAGCCAAGCAGAAAAATAATAATGTTTTCAGTTCCAATTCAGCAACTAACCGTTTCTGAATATGTTAGAGTTTAAGGGAGTTCGTTCCAGAGCTGAGGAGGATAGAAATAAAATGCTGTCCCAAAAGGTCTGGTCCTGAAAACACTTCATAAGTATGGTTTAGATGGCCTGATGAGACCGTATGAATCAAATTTGACAAGAAACTGAGAAATGCATTTCAGTCTATGAACATTTATTGCTTTACAGACCAACAGCAAAATTTTGCCTTGTCATGAAATAAACCATTTAGTTTCCAAATCCAACCTGTTAAGGCATGTTGGCAAGTATGTCGATAGCTGGATCAATGATGAAAATAATAATTTCTTTTGATAGATGGGCATAGTTTTATTTTGGTACAAAAGTTAAGCATCTCAGTTATCCAAGGCTAAATTTAATCTCTTATCTTATCTCGGGCTCTGAGGATGATGCATGAAGGCAGCTAACAGTGATTATTTTGGCAACTGCATTTAAAAGATGTGATTATCAAGATAAACCACTCTATTTTTTAAGCTCTGCATTGTGTAATTGTATATAGGCTAGACTGTCAGACTGTGTAAAATATATCTAAGGTCTGAATTGCAAAATCAATGCCTTTCTGCAAATATTCAGAGTACTCCATGCACTGTTTTTATCACTGTAATATATACATATATAAAAAAAGTATCTTAGATCCTTATTCTTGCTAAAGATGGTTTTGGGGAGAATGACATATTAGATGTGATAGAAGACAAGTAGCGTTAACAATTTAAAAGTAAAATCTTAAGGAACGCACTCAAAAAAGAGTGACAAGATATGAAAAGGTAAAATAACTAAAGTAAAATTGTTACTAAGTTTCTTTTCTACCATCATATCTGCCAGTATTTGTAATTAAACATCACTTTGGCTACAGTTTGCTGCTGTCACAAATAACAAAATACTGACTTGCGAAAAAATATTAATTTATTGATAGCAGTCAATTATGGCAAGATTTAGCAATCTGTTTAAAATATATTAAATCACACATTACTCATTTGTCCCTATTTCAATATGTATCTTTTAACTACACTCATCAGAACAGGATAAATCATTTAAGTGTCTTTCAGAATGGTCACTTACATCATTGGCATGCCAAGTATTGTGCTTGAAGACACATTGATATGTGTTTAATTGTTGCCCACTGCTGTGATATTGCCAACATTATTTTTACCTATTTATTTAGCTAAGAAAGATATCTCCTGTGGCTTGTGACGAAAAAGTAGCTTTTTGAGTACAAATGATGTTAGTACAGGTCTGAAAACACACGCATACAAAAAAGAATCACTCACAATCTTGATAAAGCTGTTCAATCAGTAAAATGTTACTGATTATTGTGTTTGGATGGACCATGGTCATTTGTCATGGGGAAAAAAGTATTTAATCAGTCACCAATTGTGTAAGTTCTCCCACTTAAAAAGATGAGAGAGGCCTGTAATTGACATCATAGGTAGACATCAACTATGAGAGACAAAATGAGAAAAAAAAAAATTCAGAAAATCACAATGTCTGATTTTTAAAGAATTTGCAAATAAGGGTGGAAAATAAGTATTTGGTCAATAACAAAAGTTCATCTCATTACTTTGTAATATATCCTTTGTTGGCAATGACAGCGGTCAAACGGTTTCTGTAAGTTTTCACAAGGTTTGCACACAGACCGTTGCTGGAATGTTGGCCCATTCCTCCAAGCAGATTTCCTCTAAAGCAGTGATGTTCTGGGGCTGGCGGCGGGCAACACGGACTTTCAACTCCGTCCAAAGGTTTTTGATGGGGTTGAGATCTGGAGACTGGCTAGGCCACTCCAGGACCTTGAAATGTTTCTTACAAAGCCACGCCTTTGTTGCCCTGGCAGTGTGCTTGGGATCATTATCATGCTGAAAGACCCAGCCACGTTTCATCAAATGACATTCTCCCAATACTCTTCTGGAACATCCAAATGCTCTCTAGTAAACTTCAGACGCTCCCGGATATGTACTGGCTTAAGCAGGGGGACACGTCTGGCACTGCAAGATCTGAGTACCTGGCGACGTAGTGTGTTACTGATTGTAGCTTTTGTAACTTTGATCCCAGCTTTGTGCAGGTCATTCACTTAGAATGATCTTCCAATTATTTACACCTTTACGCATCTTTTCTTAAAATTAAGTGAACATTTGTATTTTCCTTTACTATGATATTTGCATAGTCAACATTTCTGTGCCTTGAAGTGAAAAACTTATTTTAAATGTATGAAGGGCAGACTTGGAAAAAATGTATTCCTCACAACTTAAGATCAATGCAAATGTACCCTTCACAATTTTTTATAAAAAAGCTATTACCTCAACCATTTATATAGAGGCTTGGCTGTTGAAGGACTCCATTATTTTAAATGACAAAAGCAGAATGGTTCTGATTCAGCTGTAAGTGCACATAATGTACTGCAGATCTTTGTCCTCAATTGCTGTGAGAGAAGTTTTAATCATTTATGTGTCAAAATGTTTGCGTGCATTTCAGGCTCAGCATTAGGACTAAGTTTAACCTGCTCAGTGTGCATGTTATTGCAAAATCTAAATATTATTATCTCTACACAATGCAAAGTATGCCACATACAGTGTGTGCACAGACTGCAGTAAATGTTGGATTTGAAAACACATCCCTTGATGGCTCATTTGAATAGAACTCACACATGGTATATGGAAGATAAAATGTTTCAAAAGGTAAAATTGCTTTAGGAAGTTATGATAATTATCCCCCCAAAGGTCTTCGAAATATACTGTCAGTGCTAAGAAAAAGCAGCAACCTTTTACTCTTGAAGACCCGTTTCAATGGGGAGTTACTTGACATTAATATACTATGATATTTGCATAGTTAGGAGCTTCGGTGTGATATCACACTTACTTTTGTTGTTTTACTTGTATCTAAACAGGATAAAAATGCTATGACATGTAATATCAGTAGTTAAAAAAAATGTCACTAACATTTCTCAGAAATCCAATTTGTGATGCTTGTTAATGCTGCAGAAGCTTATACAACTTTCACATAATCAACTTGTTGGACTAAAATACATACACTGATACTGCTGTATAAACTCTTTGCCTACTTACAGAGTTCTTCACTTTTTCTTTTCATAAAAACATGTAAATGTTTCTAAACATTATGAAATTTTGATCAGACAAAAACAAATCTTTCCAAACCAACTTAGTTCTATGTGAAAATGTAACTGCCCCTAAACCTAATTGGTTGTACCACCCTTAAAAAAACTGCCCTTAAGCGTTTGCAAAATCAGTTCTTTTCCCCACTTCAAATTAATTTTGACTCATCCCTCTTTGTGTTATTGCTATAACTCAGCTACACTGAAGGGTTTTTAAATAAAAATGTCTTTTTTCAGGTCATACCACACATCTAAATTGACAAAGAACTTTGGCTCAATCATGTTTTTAATAACTTAAATATATTTAAGGTTAAGATCTTAAGCTGATGCGTGAATGTTTTCTTCAGGATTTTTCAGTATAGAATATATTTCTTTTACCAATCAATTATGATAAGTAGCCATGTTCATGAAGCATGAAGCAACAGAGCAGCTCAAGACCATTTTTGAATTATTTTAGGTCAGCGGTGGTTTTCACATGAATAACATTTGGTCCTGCCTTTTTCTTTTTATTGGATCATAAACACTTTTCAACATAGGATATATTACAAAGTGTTGAGATGAACTTTTGTTATTGACCAAATACTTATTTTCCACCCTTATTTGCAAATTCTTTAAAAATCAGATGATTTTCTGAAATTTTTTTTCTCATTTTGTTTCTCACAGTTGATGTCTACCTATGATGTCAATTACAGGCCTCTCTCATCTTTTTAAGTGGGAGAACTTACACAATTGGTGACTGACTAAATACTTTTTTGCCCTACTGTAGCAGTCTGCGGCCTCCTTAGATTTGGTGCAAGATTGTCCGCTACCAGTAATCCTGCCTACCCACACCATCACCATCCATAATGGCTCTTTGAAGATATTTGGATTATATAAATTATGACAATATTTAATTTCCTTTTGGGAGAAATAAAATATTTTGAATTGAAAATAAAATTACAAACAGGAGGGGAAATGTTCAACTAAGACCGTGCAGATAAAAGCTGATATACAAGCATTGTTTTGAAAGAGTGGATTGTGTTCAAATGAAATGCAATTTTTCTGCATCCTGAAGAAAGCATACATATTGTTTTTATTTTTCTGTCTGGGTTATTTGATGCAACAGGTTATCCGATTTAGGATTGTGGTTTTTTTTTGGTTTTTTTTTTTGTTTACCACTCTATATCAGAGTTGTGCCATTTTTGGTAATCTTTCTCTGTTTTGGAGTGGAAGTATGATTACTTTTCTTGGAACTGCTGTGTTGCTCTTCAGTTGCCAGTAAAACTGTTCAAACAGTCATTTGCCAAAACATTCACTGTGAACAGAACAGGTTGTTCTAAGATAAGATGCAGCAACAAGAGATTGAAGAAAAATATATTTGATTCTGTTTTGAACATTTGATCTGGCCCTGGCCTACTGCTATGGAGCCTACTAGAAATTGTGTCAATCACTGAGGGATATAAAATAGTTAATAATAGACTAATCTAACTAAACCGTTTCAGACAACTGCACATGGGTATTAACAGGGTACTTAAGCAGAGGAGGGTTATCAATCCATTCCATACCAGCTTAGTCCTGTTAGGAGTTGCAAGAAGGCTGCACATTAGTAGATGTCAGGAGAAGGTGTGGGGTACATCCTACATGGGTTGTCAATTTATCAACAATTTAAGGATACACTCACAGCTAGGCATAATGAAGAATAACTTTGAAATATGGTAGGAAACCAGGGTACTCAATATTAAAGACACAGTAATAAATGTTTATACTTTGTTATTAATAGAAAGTAAAAAATAAAATAAGTAGAACTGTGAAAGATAGCTTTTATATTAGTTTGTTCATTGAATTTATAATGTACTACTCTATGCAATGTAATTAGTTATTTTCTTTATTATTTACTATGTAAACAAAAAAGCATGAAAGCAAATTAAGAAAAAAAATGATGCATTCATTTCTATTCACTTTAAAGAAAGGAGTACTTCTAATGGGGTTCTTGACAACTGACCAATCAACTTTTACGTTACCCTGGAGAAGGACAATTCATTTCTTCCCCTTCAATTATGTGACTCATGAGACCACAAAGTGCAGGTTGTTAAAGAGAGAATAGCCTCCTCTAACTTTATCGCTTGTCCTGCATGTGCATTTTTGTTTTGTATAGCTGTGTCCTTTATTGAGCATCTGTAAAGGCTGAGATAAAAGTGTGCTGACACATAACTTGAAACAAAAGGCCCCAAGGTTAAAGGGAACATGGCAACAATCCAGAGGTAGAGGAGACAAGCCAGAGGTTAAATGTAAAGAGAGACAGGAAACGCATAAAAGATGCAATACAAGAAGATGAAAAAGGATGCTGTGGTTTAAAAGAAAACCATAATAATTTAGGTATTTTTAAAAATTATTTTCAAGTTTTAGCCTTGTGGTGCATTATGGCTCTGGTATTCCTCCACTGAACACCTATTTGCACTTTAGTGTCATATGATGTTTCAACCTAATATTGTATATCCAGTTTCCAAAGCAGAAATAAAAGAACAATAACAGTCGCTGAATTACTTTACTTTTGAATTCCATGAAGTCCACTACAAGCACGCCTCTGTTTAAATAGCTCGAACACGAGCAATTTGTTAAAGCCTGAGGAGCAATATATGGCATAAGCCATAGGCATGTTTAATTATGGCCTAACAGTGTCCTACCTGCAGCAAAAAGCTTTCTGCATAATCTCAATTTGAAGAATGACAGAAATGTTCTGACTGTCAATGTCCTGTCCTAAAGCAACTTGCTTATGAAAAACCTTGTTACAGTTGGTGCTATTGCTGTGGTATAGATCTTTACACTGCTGTTACTTTTTGCTATAGATATTATTTACAACCAGTCTACAGTTATTTAGGTTTTTACAACTTGTCCAAACAGAACCTATTCTTAGCATGGCTTGTTGCAGATAACAAACTACCAATTTAGGGCCCCAAATTCTTCCTTGGCATTTTTCTAATTCCAAGGAATTCTACAACACATATTTTTGTGGTTCACATTGTAAGTGTATTTTGATTGACATTATATGATTTGGTACTAACAATCCGGAGCTAAATCAGTTACTCTTCTCTGCATTGGCTCCCTATGGTTTAGAGACGATACATACTTTTGTTAGTTTATAAATCAGTGAATGACTTGACACCAAAACACATTAAAAAACCTGTCACCATTGTGTCAAACTTCCAGACCAGTCAGGTCTTCAGGTTCTAGTCTACTCTGCATCCCCAGAATCAGAACTAAACATGGAGAAACATTTGGTTTTGATGATCCTCTAATCTGGAACCAATTTCTAGAAAGATGCAAAATGTAAAAACACTGAGATATTTTAAAATAATATTATTAATCAGCTGCCTCTGAACAACTGGAACAAAATAAACTGTAGTCTGTTTGTCATCATTTTCCCTTACTTTAAAAAATAATGTTTTGCTTGCTTATGTTTTGTGGCTATGATACTATCTAATTTGGATATACCTTTGTGGTAGCTGCATTGTCATGTCACCAAATCAATCACTCTTTACTAGAGTGAAGGACTATGGAAAACAAAAATGCTATTTACATGTGACTTTTTGTGAGAAGTGGATAAGTTGTAGCTGAAGGGGTCTTCAGTATTAATGGCTTCATCTGGTGTGTTGTTCTTCCTTGTACTTATTATTTCATTATCTAAGTTTTCAATATGGCAATCTCAATAGGGAAGTTTTTGATCTGTTGTTTTGGTTAAAGCGTTTCATAAATTCCACTGAAGTTCTTTTGCTTCAGTGGATTTATGATTTTTGGACATTGCACTGCAAAAAAGAACTTGCTGTGAATGAATGCTGTTTATAAAACACAATGGTTCAAATATATATTGGGAAGCGTTAAGCTGATCATTTAGTGATGCTCCAGCTGATATCTCTTCCTACATAGCACAACTCTTATGTTAACATGTGCAGTTAAGATGTAAACTTGCTCTTACATTTTCTGTTGGATTTTGGTCCTTTTGACAACAAAAAAGGGCATTTTTTTAAGAAATTGACCTTCAGAGCAAATTTATTTTGGCCACTTTAAAGATGAGATGCAGAGTCAAAGAAAGGTAGGAAAGAAAAAGCAACAGAGCACTCTACACCAAATAATAGTGAGTGGAAAAGTATTGCAAACTAGCCATGGTTACAAACTTTGAAGTGTTTATTTGTTGACATGCAATAATAGTCCCTGCATAATTAAACTAAGGAATTAAATTGAAATGAGTTTGGCTTAAGGGTTAACTTTTTTAGGAGCTATGCAAATTAATTTTTAGATCCCTCAGTTAGAACTCAATCGAGGCAGTTTTTTTTTTGTTTTGTTTTTTTTTTATCCTGAATGCATCTTTTTGCCAAAGTTAGTAGCTTGGGAATTTTAGTTTTGCTTGTTCGGGTAAATCCATATATGCTTCTTGATTTTGGTGGTATTCAAATGTTTCTCTCTCTTTTTTTTTTTTTTTTTTTAATAAATATTTCTCTTTTGAGAGTAGGTCGGGTTCAGCTTTTACATATTGTTCAACTTTGGTTTGTGCCTGTCCCTTCCTGCTGGGGTTTAATTGTTTAGTGTGTCTTGTCAGCCCCTGTGTGTGTGACTGTCTATTGTCCTGTCTTTTGTTATTCCATCGGTAGTTTGTCTGTTCATTGGGCTCACACTCTTCCTCTGTTACATGCCTTCTTGTTCTCAGGCTACTAGTTTAAATTCATGATTTATTGGGCTGCATGGAATTGCTAGGCTTAATGGTAAATTGTTTTATGTTGAACCTTTTGATTTATTTTTTTTAAATGATTTTTTTTCCATCAAACCACTTTCTTTCCTGTCTTGAATTTGGAATGTCTGCTTCAAACTCTATCAGTTCCTGAGAATAATCCTGCCAGTGTGGCACATGTGAAATATATAATGCTACCCCTTTAAGTTAATTTGAAAGAAAAATATGCACGTATTTATTCCTCCTTTTTAGTTAGTTAAATCTATTGGGCTGCCTTTAATATTTATTAACATATCTTGTTGATGTGCAGAGTCCACACGGCTTACAGAATATGCACAGTACGCCCAAGTATGTGGGAGCCTTATGTTATGGCTGTGTTAATTAGAATTAGCTCAAATCTAAAACTTGTGTGTACCGGCCCACTTTGTGCACCAGTGGGAACCCTGTTCTCTAGTAAATTTTGAAGTAAACGTTCTCCCTGCAGCTGGGCCAATTATCATAATTTTTTTAATGAAAGAGTTAGCATTTTTTAGTACTAAGCCAAAAGAATTGCAATCAAAATTAATTTTTGCAACTGAAGCCAGAATCTATAGTTCAAATATGGAATAAGGGCTTTACCCTAGTGTGTAATCTAACATTGATTCAAAATGTGCTCTTACTTTATTATGCTTTAAAACAGTTAGTATTTTAGTTTTCTTGTGTTTTTTTGTTTTTGACACACCAGGACTGGACATTATATAATGTATATTCAAATAAGACTTTTAAAGTATGTGTTACATAAGACTGTAACAAATCAGGTAAAAATAACTCAGGTACAGTTCACATAAGTGTTGAACTGTATGTTAAATATTTAATTGAGAGTTCAGCAGTTTACGGTAAAGTTTATACATTAAATCCTGTTATTTACATCCTATCACTGCCAGTAAAAACTGAATTATTTTTGGAGGTGAGGTTTTCACCTTGATTTTGCATTTCTGAAAAAGAAAAGTATTTGTTCTCGTTGTTAAATTGAAACCAGCAGTAAAGTATTCCATGATAATAACAGTTTGATGACAATTTGGTGCTCAGCGTGTATAGTCTTTGTGCATGTTGGTGGTTTAAGAAAATCTAATTTCATTAGCCTGTTTTCTAGATGTGACATTATAAAGCAATATAATTTAATGCTACCCATTAAAATGACCCACAGGATTTGTGCCAATTATGGATAGTAGAGTCCCACCTTGCCATCAGGTTACCTTAAAACCTTATTTCCTCCTCTGGCAGTTACTGACCTTATTGTGGATCCACAAAAAAGATACATATTTTGCTAATACTGCTGCACACACAAATACAACCTTTTGTTGATTTGAGGTAAAAAAAAAAAAGAAGAAAAAGGAAAGAGCATTACCTTTAAATGCATTTCAGCTACAAACACACAAGCTCTGCATGCGCTAATTGTTTCTGGCACAATGTCTCTGAGGTGCGGAGTAATAATGTAACAAGGTATTACTTACAGAAAGATGCACTCACATGATTTTTAAAGCTAAATTTGTTACAAGCTTGCAGTTTCAGCTGCATGACCCACAAAACCTTTATAGTATAAGGTAATTGCCACACTAAGTTGCAATAGAGACACAAAATGGCAGATGAAGGGCTTAATATTGGAGCGTTATTCTTGTTTTGTAGTGTAAGTCAAGTGTGTGTAAGTATCTTTGCAAACCCCTGAGGGAGAGAGAGCATGGCATCATAAGAATTGGCCTTCATATCCTCAGTGGTTGTAACCAGGCGTGAGACATTTGCCCTGACTGTTACTTGCCCTTAGTCACGGTCACAGGCAGTTAAGTGACCAATTCCAATTCATTTCTTGGGGCTAAATAATTGTTTAGAAAACCTATGTGACAGAATGTTGAACAAGACCCAACCATAAGGTTTGCCTTGTTCTAATTTTAAGGCAATCTGATCTTGTTTAAATTGTTGTTTGCATGTTAAAGGTCAAAGAGTAAAACATATGAGTAACCAAAGAGGTGTTAAGCACTGTCCCAGTGTGTCATGTAAATGGATATAGAATAACAGATAATTTTTTGTGATGCCATATATTAATTATTTCACATTGTTCATGTGACCTCACTGCATTCACTATGATAAAAAAAATGTTAATATTTAAAGCAGAGTCTCACAAAACGTTTTGTATAATTTGATATATCATTGTTATAGTCGCATAGATACAGGATTATTAACTTTGACTTAATTAAATAAACCTAAATAATGCCATCGAGTGTGCCAGTCAGTTAATCAGTAGCATGTAAGTACGGGCATGAGCCAAACATCAGTGGTTAAAGTGTTGCATGAGAAAAATAAACAAAGCAGTTGGTTGATGTGTTAGGATTCAGAAATTTCCACTCTAAGCTTTTATACTGGGAACACCAGGCTAAGGTGATCCCAAAATGCAACCACCCATCTGTTGAACAAACCAAAAACAGAAACGCAGACCATTATCTGCAACTCATGCGTTAGACAGTTACAATGATGAGAACTTTTTTTTTTTCATTATGGATGCCTAATCCTAGGTGTTTGATCTGGTTTTATTAGACTGTAGGAGAACAACAAAGTACTTTGTGGCAAAGTGTTTATTTTTTTATGACTTCGTCCTTTTTTCTACACTGATATTTTTGTGATTTGGAGCATATGTGTTTGAAGAAAAATATATCGCAGTAATGAGAGAAAAACAAAACAGAGAAATGATCTTCTGCACTTCCCACCACAGCTTTATTATATCAACTCAAGCTCATTAATGTGACTTAACCACGCTAATAAGTAATACTAGTCACACTGGTGCAAGCACATCAGTAAATGATTGGCACAACCCATGATGCAACATCATAGAAATGCTGATGCAGTCTTTCCTGTAAATGACAGAACCTAAACCATGAGCTTATAATCCCACATGCCGCAGATACCTTTCTGACATTATCTCATTTTCAAACTGTTTTGGCCTTGAATAAATACGCACTGTCTCTTCTGTTACATTGTGTTTGTGTATTCGCTCTTTATCTACTGCCTTAATGAGTAGCTGAAAGAAGAAGAAAACTAAATGAGATACTGTTTAACATTTATCAGAAAAGCCCTTTGGTGTTGAAGTGAGAAGAATTTTCACTAGATTTTTCTTGAAAATAATGCAATTTCAATGGGCGTAAATCCAGGTACGTATCTGAGAATGCACCAGGTGGAGACAAGTAGCAAATATGGGGGGCTTTGGAAAACTGGGACATCCAGTTTCTCAAGATAAAACTGCTTGCCTGGATACTCTACTTTCAGACTTATGTATTGTGTTAAGAACTCTTTTTGCAGGTTATAGACATGGTAACCTTTAACAAATGGAAATGTTTTCAATCCTATCGCATTTGCTATATGAGCAAACTTTAAAAAAAAATCAAAGCCGCATAGAACTGATCAAATTAATATGTATTACTTGTAGGGGAAGAGGCTCTGACCATGTATCTGGCCAAGAACAAGCTGGACAGAAAGCTGGTTAATGCTACGCAGAATGTGGAAGCCCTCCATCAGCTGGCATCATCCTACTTTATTGACCGTGATGGTACAATGAGGAAGTTGCATGAGATCCAGATCTCCACAAATGCCATCAAGGTTTGTATATTTTTACCATTAATATACCATGCAATGTATATTTTTACCATTGCATCATAACTGCTCCTTTAACATGATACAGTTATGATACAATGAATGAAAACCAGAATTCACAGAAAAACATAATTTGTTCATATGAATTATGTTGAGAACATAGTTAAATTTTCAGACTACCCACAAATAGGGTACTTTTGTTCAAGATTGGAGATTTTGCTTTTACTAGCCATAGTGCTTTTCCATTAGCCTAATAATGCAAATGTGCACAAAAAAGGAAAAAAAAAATACCAAAAACAATATAAAAATGTAATGATCCTAACTTGTGTTTCATGACACCTAGGGAATTAACCATTTTGAAAAGCCAGTTTCATATGACCTGAACCATGACTTTTTTATGTGGCCCCTGCTGTAAGACATTTCAGACAGCCTATTTTGACCCACGTAATTTGTTGTGGTTGAGTTGATGAGTGTTAATTATAACAGATTGCTGGTCAAGGACAAAGAAATATGTCAGATTAGTCAAATCAACACCTTACTTGTGGTGTCAGAACATGATAAATTAAACTGAGGCCCTCCAACCCCATCCCCCAAAAAAAAAAAAAATCACAGAAAAAACGTGTCAAACATTTTCATGGTAAAAGAGTTAAATATTTCAGAATTTCATTTGTTTACATATTTTTAATTCAATGGTTCTTCTGTCTTCCTAAAGCAGAAATGATGAGATTAAATACCAGGTTAATTTACTTTTAGTATTATAATATTCATACTTTGTGTTTAGGTGGGACTTCTGGCTGAAACATGTTGAGCAATGAAGTCATTCACTGACTGATTTGTCTGCAGATACTGAGGCAATGGAGCTAGAAACCAGAGCAATTAAATATTAATACCATTGAGCAATATTATCAACCAAAACCAAATGGCCTTTAGAAAGATCCCTCCTTTTTGACCATGTTTCAGTAATTAAGCCAATTGGTCATTGCTGATTTGCACAAAGAAGGAGGGTGTTGAATAGTATAAAAAAATACCTTTTATGTACTTTTTTTAGAGTGGTAGATTAAAATGACAAGCTTAAATTATAAAGTCTACTACAAGTATAAATTCCTTTCATTCTTTTAATATTCTTGTATAATAATTAGGGATGCTATGGCAATGTCTTTTGTGACCTTGTTATGATCCATGTTTCCTTGACATTGAGTCTACTAGATTGCTAAAACAAACGTATGCATTTAAACAAAAATAATTAATAAATACATTAACAACATTAAAGTTAACATGAGAGTATATAACTTACTTCTCATATTTGGAAGTCACCTTGATTAGCAAGTCTGCATAACAGCAATGATGGCAATAAGGCATAATATTATGACTATGACCTCTCTGTAGCTATGCAGCCTCATACATGTACAGTATGAGGCATAACAAGTAGCGGTGTATGTACACATACATACATATAGAAGGCCTTTTTTCTGTACTATATTAGAAATACATAGTATTATGTATTAAAATATTCTTATAAACAAATAATTCAACTCCTTTGTTCAATAACAAACATTTCATTGCCTAAAATGCAATAACATAGCATTCCTTTAGTGAACGTTTGATCATTTGTATCAAAGGATGCATCTGCAGCCAAAACGATTCTCAAAAGCTCAGTACTTTCTGCTAGCCTTAACATCAATACAGTATAGGGATGATTTGTTGATTATTTTTTGGATTAACCGAATAATAATTATGTGCCAAAAAGAGCTTAATAAGAAGTTAAATGCAACATGCATATATCTTTTGTTCTTTGAGCTTGTATTCTAGAGCTAACGAATAATCAATCACTAAATTTGTTCATGTTTTTTCTCAATCAATTCATCATGATTAGTCTGATTAATTATTTCAGCCCTAACATATATATATATAGATATAGATATAGATATAGATATAGATATCTATATCTATATCTATATATATATAGATATAGATATATATATATAGATATAGATATATATAGATATAGATATATATATATAGATAGATATTTCTGCAGACCGGGTACATCCTACAAGACCTGAGTTGTGGAGTTAGTCTGACCCAGGTTTTGAGTCATCATAGCTTGTCAAACCCATTCAAATCCTTATACTTAGCCAGTTCCAGGATATGGTCTTCACATGCAGCCCTATATATCTTACCTACAAATAGATGCCTTAATGAAGACATCATCAATACTTTCACTGTACTGGTCATAATGTCATGCCTGGTCAATTTACATTTGTTTTCTTACACCTGAAAACATGTCTTTCTTTATTCTAAATTGTTCTAATACTAGAAAAAAAACATGCTTCTGGATAAAATCTTGAGAACTAAACATAATAACACATTTACAATTTGACATAAAGACTTTGTTGAGAATAAGAGTGACTATCATAATTATTTATTTTCTTTCTAAGAAGGAGAGATAACATGGGAAAGATTATATCAAGCAAAGCCAAAATACTACTGGAGGTGTGTATGGAGAGTAAAGCAGCCTCAGCCAACACAGCTGCAGGTAGAATTGTGTCATCTGCCCAAAGTTAAATGACACCTACTCTAAAAAAATTCTGGCTGCTGTTAATTTCAAGCTTTGCTGATCATAGTTGTTCAGTTTTGCATGTATTTACAAAAACGTCCAACTTGTTGTGGATTTTTTTTTCTCCATCTGAAAATAGGCAGTATGACAAACACTTTTGAAAGACACACTAATATATTTTTCTCACAATGCATCAGAGTTGGGGCATATTTGTGATGTCCCATTCCAGGACAAGCAACTCAATCAACATATAATTGAATAATTACAGATAGACAACATACGTTTGCCAATTGTTAGTATTTGAAAATTACATAAAATTAATTTATGAGAGGAAAACGTAGTCTCAATATTGATAGAATTGCAAACTGAACTAACAGAAATTTGAAACATGCGAAGGATTACTCCTGTTTGCCAAATTATACTACATATAGTCATTGTAAACACTTCCTAGTGGATTTTACAAAGTTGCATCAATAAATGATATTTTTTGCAAAAATTTTAACAGAAATTGAATTCTTCTGGTTTTCAAGGTCACAACAAAACTCTGTAGAGAACATAGTAAAACCTTGTTTATAAATATGTTGGACTCAACTTAATCAAATAAAAGTTTTTAAAAAAGCAAAAAAATCTCTCACCAATGTTGTCACATATCTGTTCTTGCACACCTGCACAACAATTGCAAGAACACGCAATGCTCACCCCACCAATGCTTAACAACCCTGTCTTCATTTAGGGAGCACCTTTCTAGCTTTTTGTTGTTTTGAGTGACAAGTGGATTAAGGGGCTTTGGCAGATGAGACTTCAGGTAGCAGGAAGTCAAGCATGACAAAATTAAGCAGACCTGACAGCGACTGCTGCTGAGTCAGTTTCTAGGGAAAGCAAGGCAAGTGGTGTTGTGAAGACAGAGCCTCGATGCGGCACACGCACTGACGCACATGTCACTGCAAAGCAGACTGGACTCTGTGCCTGTTCATCAAAACTGATGGAGCTGTAGCATATGTGAAGAAATGGGGCCTTGCCTGCGCTCAGAATAGACTTTAAAATGCATCAGTGAGAGGTGAAGGGGAAAGAGATAACCTTTCTATGTTCTTGTCGTGGAAATATTTATCCTTCAGAGGATTTAAAAGGTGTTTTTCTTCAAACACATAACGGAACATTTCTGTTCATGTAAAATGGTTGAAGAACATTGATTTTGCTTTGTTAAGATGGGTAGCTTTCAAACATGGGTCTCCAGGACCTCCATGACTACTCAAACATGTTTGAGATATGGCACATCTGGAAAATCTATATCCATTGTGAAGGCAATCTTGACACTGCGGTTCTTCACATCAACCTTCCCAGCCAATTCCTACAGTTTTACATCTAGATCATATCTGTACTGAAAAAAATCCTACAGTCAGCCATCTTATTTGCAATTTGGAGGTGTGTGTGCTTCTACAGAGTTGTAAGTCTTATTCCAATAAGATCCCACTGCAGAATCATCTCTATTTGAAAACTATAAGCTATATTTCACTGAGAGCTCAACACAGAGCAATCTCTACATTGAAATGGTTTGATTAGGCCACTGTAGTTTTTGTTGTAGAGCTCATGGATTGTTTGTTTTAATTGTGTAGTGAGATCCTTTTTATTACAGCTTGAGCAGTAAAAGAAGGGAATTTATCTTGAAGTTCTATGACCATGGGGGAAATAATCAATTACTTCAATTGCTGCCAGCTTGATTTAGACATTATTGGTGCACTGGCCTGAGACCAGCATAGACAGTCTTTCAAATTATTTGATGACAAGTAAACAGGTGTTTATGGGTTCCACCTTAGGGATAGGTGACTGGTTCTGCGACAAGGATTTGCTACACAGGATCTACTGTAGTATCCTAATCCTAATACTGCCATCAAGAGAATGAACTACCATAATCTCATCACGCAAGTTGTGTGCTTGTTGAAAAAAGTAGGGCATTTGTCACGCTCTGTTCTAGATGCACCCCAGAAGACCTCTCCAAGCTTCCAGAGAGCTTGGAGAGGTCAGTCAGTCCAAAACATCTGACTGATTTCTTTTTTTTTTTTTTGGCTGTTATCAGCTTAGAGAACTACATAGGGTTTTTTTTTTGTTTTGTTTTTTTTTTTACAAATTTGACTTCATGTTTGTTGAAAAGAATGCTCAGCTAAGGTTTCTCATGAATGTCAGAAAAATGTACACTAGCAAACAAAAAAAGTAGCAAAAGTCCACAACTGTGTGCAGATGTGTAGAAACGTCATGTAAACTCCAAGACGATCTGGTTCAGACATGCAACAGATAAAGCAGCTTTGTACCCTTGAGGGAATATTTTTGTTGTACTGTAATAACAGTATTATCTGCCAACCATTGTTTTATTCTTTTTCAGTTCTTTTTGCAATAATTTATACAGTATAATTAAATGGTCTTTTTATGCATTAATACAGTATCAATATGTTTAAATATATCTGGGTGTAGAACACAACAAATATCTGAAGACTGACATATTATACGTGAACTATAACAAAGGCAACACCATCCCACCAGTCACATTGGCAACAGACAAACGATGATCAGAATGTACAGAGGAGGCAGAGTCCATCAGAAAGCCCGGTTCTATAAACACAAAGAACAAGGCCTTTTCTCCTTCACTATTGATTTGGTATGTCTGTGAAACCTGCTTTGGAGTGCAAACGTCTAATCAGTCGAAAAGGAAAAATAAATAAAAAAAACCTATTGGTCAATACTGCAAAAATGTTTCAGACATTTTCTGTCTGCAAATAAGTTAGTTGAGGGCAGACCTACTATTAGTTTAGATGTGTTTTAAGGTTTAAATGATAAAAACGAAAATTCTAAAGAAATTCTATAATAGTATTCACTATTGCTCATGCTGTCAACTTGTACTGAAAAATGTTGGCTTTCTTTTATAAAATACATCTACAATGAATATTAATTTTAGACCTGAGGCCAGTTTAGATACCAGCAATTATGTCAAATTAACATGGGAGATGGACCATCTGGCTTGTTATTAACTAACAGTTCAAAAGGCAGCCTGTGCTGTTTTGTGGGCATTTTTGTTCACTATAATGCATGGGTAACCTTATGAGCACGGTTAATACTGGACAATATGTTGGGCTTGTTTGTAGCAACATGTGGTAGCCTAGTAACCAAACAAGTCAGGTCAAAACAATTAGGTCTTTCTGCTGAACTGGTCTGACTAAAGACCAGACCTGCTTTTAGCTGTGTAACATGATACAATACAATATATAATATAATTTAATGTATGTTGATACTGGTTTAACAAGCCGATTCATCTGTATGAGTTCGTATGTCTTTTATTGGTTTTAAGTATTAGCGGTTGATCTGAAGTCTAAAAAATGAGGTAGCTTAATATAAAAGCTTTTTTGGTCAACTTTGGAAAGCCGAGTTTCTGAAGTAAACACTGCGAATGAAATGTTAAGTGACAAATGGTAGAACTAAATTATGATGGAAAGAAAGCCGACTTGTTGACTAAAATGCTTACCTTGTCATTCAATATGATAGGGCCTACTCCACTCCTGTACAATGGTGTGCAAGATTTGTCAAATATTTCCGTATTGTAATAATTTAGAGCTGATTATTGTAACCTTAATCAACTATAAAAACGATATATGTTATTGGTACAAACATATCTGGGGCTACACATATTTACAGAACAATTTCAACAGTACAGTTGCTACATTAGGAAATCTAAAAAATGTAAAAAGTGATTTCAACGTGTTACTTTCAAATATGGGCAGAGTCTTATTAAAAAATTTCCAAAGCATCAGCATTGACCCTTTTCAAGTGGTTATTTTGTTGTATATTTTATTACAGTTTATTCAATAAATTTTAATATTATTGTAAATTTTGCTTATTTTTACTTTTTACTAAGCGAGAAACATTAAATACATTGAACAGATTACATTCAGGCCAATGTTTCCAGGCCTTTTGTTTTTGTAAATTTTGATGATGTTCCACTTACAACTTATAAGAACACAACCCTTAAGATTAAAACATTACCTCAGAGCAATAAAAAATTATTTGAATACAAAAATTTGCATATTTAGATGTCAGTTATATATTACGAAGTCAGTCAAAATTTAATTTAATGTACAAGTGAAGTCAACAAGTTTTCAATCCCAAACAAAATAAAGGTTAAAGATGAGTCAAAATGCTATTGTTGAAGCACATAATTCAAATATAATTCCTACATGGCATAATTTAAATAATGTATTGTAAAATAAAATGACTGCCAGATTTAGATGACTAATTGTGTCTTTATTTGACTATTAATGAGGCAGTAGACAACTATGTGAACATCAGGAGAGACAGCGGGGTATGCAACAATCAGTCTTTGATGACATCAGGCAACTGTGCCAACTGTCGTAATAATTGTCCTCATTTACAAGCACTATATTTTTTATCAAAAAGATATACAAACAGTTATCTATTTGTTATTGGTATCCAACAGGTTTAGCATACTGTGCAAGCTGCAGCAGTTAAAATGATGAAAACTTGTTATATAACCTTTTCAAGTTCTGATATAAAAATTGATGACTACGGAGTACTTATTTTATTATTGAATAAAATTATATAATGACCAGTAATGTCCAGGGTGCTACGTTTCAGATGTGATTTCAGCAGAAGTGGACTGCTATCAAAAAAATCTGTCCTCCCTATAACATCCAGCTGAACTCATATAAATGGACTGACTTGATGAGTGATTCTGTGCACATTACCAGCCTTAATGAATCAAGTATTTCAGACTTAAAATGTTTCCTACAGACTGTCCACGTTATATAATAGTTATATTATTATGAAAGGTAACAAATAAGATTTTTCACTTTGATTGTACCCTTGTCTGTTCTGTTTTTTTTTTTAATGCACACAAACTTGCACACACTCAGACAAACAAGCAGCTTTCAAACTGGCCTGGGGTTACTGTGTAAAGAGATAGGACAGGATAGATGTGGAGTAAGAAGGATTTCTGTAAATATGCCAAGTCTCTTTCACTAAACAGAAAAACAAATCACAGAATTCTTCTGACCCAATGGTCATATTGATATACAATATACTGCTTTAAATATTGTATTTCAACTCGTATTAAAGAAAAGTCCAAACAGATTCTTCTGTTCATTTTGGCACATTTTTGTGTATGTAGAAAGATGCAGCTTCTCCTGCTGTGAACAATACCATCCCTTGCTGATAGAAATAAATGACATACGGTTGTTGTCTCTGTGCGGCTGAACTTGAGTGCTTCAAGCTAGGACTCCAGCGGGTCGGGTCATTTAGGAATGAAATAAGATACTCAATGAAGTGTTGTAATGGAAAGAAAATGTCAATTTTACGACTGAGTGTTTTTCTGCAGGAATGTCTGATGATGCTGGAAAAAGTATGATGAGGAATTAACTGGGCTGTTTGTCCACGTGAGCCTGCGTGCTTTCATGACCATGTCAGCATGTATGCGAGTGTGCAGCTGACTGTGTAAGGTTGTTTCTGTTCATGCATGATGTGTGATAGTAAATAAGTTTGCTTTCCCCAGATGAGCGAAGGATATGCTTGCTGCAACCACCACAAGGTCACCTATTCATACAGTCACACTGGGCAGATTTACACTAGCAATCAATATGCATACTTCCTGATGATGCTGCAGTGCTGTGGATGGTAGTGGTGTACCAACCACAACCAGTGAACTTATCTCTTATTTCACGCTCCAGTCTAGTGAATCTCATGCAAGGTGAAATATGTAACATGTATGCAGTATGACCCAGATTTCTAAAAAAAAAAAAAAAACAGAAATCTTTTTAAAGCTTTTTATTTGTAATTTGTATGTACTAAAAAAAATCAAAATATATTTAATGTGCAGTGCTGCTTCAGCTTTAAAACTTGAATGTACCACAGTTGTAATTAGAAAGTTTTTTTGTAACAATTAACTTTGTAAAAAAAAAAAAGATTTACATAAAGTTTATCCTCATTACCTTTACTTCCCTACAGCGCCACCTAGTTGTGAGACTGACAGGAACACCGGCGCCAAATGCACTATTTATGAATTATTGAAGAGAAAAAATGTCCTGAGAGATTTTCCACGACCAGGATAGGAGAACTACTGAAGAGCAAGCCTTTTAATTTTCTATGTTGCCATAAATAGCAAGTCATTTAGAAAATGGCAGGTGACGGGCAGATTAGGAGAAGCACAGCAGAGGAGATGTGTAATGGAGACAGTTGAACCTTACGGTATTCATCCCAGTCCCACTCATGTATCTCATTGCCTTCATTCCTTGTCTTTGTTATTGTACAATAACAAATCAGGTTTTTTTTTTTCGTCCTCATGGGTCTTTCAAGTATAATTGCAACTTAGACACAAAGTATCATGTGAGGTTTGGTTTCAGAGAACACATCCTGTGAAGAATATTTTTAAAGACACAAGTAAGAAGATACCACTTCCATGACAAGCACATGGGTGCTTGCAAAAATAATGAGTTTTTTGCATACTGCTGTAATTAGTTTGGTTTGTTTGTCTTTGCACACTGAAGCATTCAGTACATATTCAACCAAGGGTAAGGGTGATGTCTAATAAAATAAGTTAGAAAAGTTTTTTCTCTCACTTCATCTCTTTACGCACGTGCACACCTACGCACGAACATGTATATGTATGTATGTGTATATATATATATATATGTATGTATGTATGTATGTATGTATATATGTGTGTGTGTATTTATTTAGGGGTCTATGCTTGTTTCCTTACTGTGTCAGAACAATGTAATTTCATATCTATGGTGCACTACATCAAGTCATTTATTCTGATCTGTGTTCATGCCTCATTAGGCGGCCATTGCATTCACATTTCACCTTCTGAGTTTACATGTCTACAATTAAATCCTAAAGAGAGTTGTGATTGAACTTTTTATAGAGTGTATGTCTATTAGCATGTTGTTATGAAATGTAGTAGAAGATGTAATGTAGAAATCATGTGCTATCCATTACTTCCTATAAGCATAAAGAGATTTGGTCAAATCAGGCTAATTTCTCAAAGCATAATTTGTTCATTTCTGGTGTAACTTTCTGATATTTACAATTTATGCATTGTGAGATGTAGGCCTGCAACTGGTAATTGGGCTAGAGGTCAAATTG
This sequence comes from Girardinus metallicus, assembly GCA_903067095.1. Classification (NCBI taxonomy): domain Eukaryota; kingdom Metazoa; phylum Chordata; class Actinopteri; order Cyprinodontiformes; family Poeciliidae; genus Girardinus; species Girardinus metallicus. The sequence continues at coordinate 24,069 of CAEGAE010072287.1, forward strand.
ACTAACTAGCACAGCAGAAACAATAGTCCATATTGGATACATAGTCATATATGTAAGCAAAGTAATCTATTTTCTCTTTCCCATACAAATATAGACACTAAGTTCCCAGAGAGTTTATTTGAATAATTTTGAATTCTATGACTGAAAAGTTTACATAACTGAAGAAAGTTTTCTAACATTGTGGGCTTTTGGGAAAAAGACAGTTGAATATATTGAAGAAAACTTTAGATCTCAAGTGCATTATCTTTTATTTACCCAGTTAGATGGTAGTCTAACTGTCATCTGATGGCAGATGACAATTAAAGGGAACGTTCCAGAACTGTGATTTCTGACTGTGTGCTGTGATACATTCCCAGCCTGGTGGGATTCCACTGTTGTGTTCTGCTCAATAATCCAAATCCTTTAAGTCCCACTCGGCCCACTTCAGTCCTTTGATTGCTCCTTTTATTTTTATTGCGTTTAACTCCATTTTCATAATCTGGTGCACTGCACAGCGTGTGCTAGGGAAGGAAAAAACAAGTGCCACACACTGTTCTATGGTCATTCAGATTACAACCACTAGTCTTTAATCCGTAAAGATGGCTTTGTCTGTGCTTAATTTAAAATGGAAATTCTCAAAGAAATTTCTCTGTAGATGCTGCTCACTGAGTGAACTTCACTCAGTAGAACTGTATGTAACTAATAATAAAATGCGTTAGCTAGTTATTCCACTCTCATGCATATGATGAGTTAACTTAATTAGTTGGTAGTTGATTTGTTTTCATAGATGAATCCTTTTATACTTTTCCAGCCATTTGTTGTCTTTGTCCCAACTATTAAGAGACGTAGAAGAAACATCAAATCTCAAATGATATAGTTTGATTCATTAAACTGTAAAGTTTCACAGTTAAAACATTAGTTACTGTATATTTTCTAGGCTTTGTTATAAAAAAATTTGCTCTTGTGATTTGAAAATATTTTGTTTTTCATTTCATTCAACTTGAGATAATGCCCAACATCTCAGGAATTCAAATACTACTTAAAGTCCAACTTAGAAATGGAATCAAAAAGACAATGAGACAACTAAATTAAGCTACAGTAAGTTTGAACTAAGCCTATTGATTATTTGAGAATTCTTTGAAGAAATCTGAAAATCACTTCCAAAACAAATACAGAGCCAGTGCAGAAACTTTGAAGTTGCAGTGGTGTGAATCCTTTTGCTGGTCTTTACAAGTGTTCAGACAGCATAATTTTAGAGTAACTATAGCAGAGAAGACCAGGAAGCAGAACATTGCAGTAATATTCTTTGCAAATAATCAAACCAAAAGCTTCTGTAAGAAACAGTCAGACTTTGACGTCATTCTTGATCTTATCTATATTTCTTTTGCACCAGACAACACTTATTTATGTTTTAAGAATATTTCTACCACATGCTGTCAGTTTTCATTAAAGATCCAGCTTTTTTTTTTTTTGTTTATCCAACATGACAGTAAATATTATATTGCGTTAATGCAGCTATTCTCACCAGTCCAAGTTTAGTGGTGTATCCTTTACCTTGCATTTAGTTGTTCTTTATAAATCACAAGTTGAAATGTTGAGTTTCGTTATTTCTGCTGTTTCATGTGGAAAAGGATAAGAAAAAAAAATGCAGAAGCATTTACTCAATACCAAATGGATTGAATACTATAATTATATATTACTCCGAGAGAGTTTTGGCCCTGTCTGTCAACTGCATCCACACCTCCTCGACAATCCCTCCTCCTGATCGCCTGATGCCAAGGGTAAGATATACATCTGTCTAATTTCTTGCTTGTCAGCCCACCATCTGGTACAGTATCAGCAATAAAGGCAGAAAAAATGGCATCCCACTTCAGCCTCTCTCTCACTCTCTCTCTTACTTTTTCTTGTTCTCTCTCTCTCTATCTCTCCCTTTCTGTCTCTTGCTTCTTTTCTCTTACACACACACACATACAGTGTTGAGCTGCTTACTAAAGTTACTGAGGTCAAATGTTGTGATGATGGTGAAGATAAACTTGGTTTTTCTGGTCTACTTTGATGGATGTTATAAAAATAAAGGAATCCCCCATGACCGCAACCCAGCCATCTACACTTTTAAATAATAAATAGCTGTATATTTCTGATGTTTCCAAAAGTATTGAAAAGTTTTTAACCTAATAATTATACTAATGTTTCATGTAAAGGCAAGCATAAGAAAAACACTGTCATAACAATAAAAAAATACTATAATTTATCCTTGTCCATTTTTTTTCATGCAAATATAATTCATTTTTTTCCAAAATGGCCATTGTGACTACCTGCACCATGCTGATAAAAAGGGTCAAAGTTAAACCTACACAGGATCATAGATTTTACATTAGAGTAGCTTTACGATGTCTTCCAGTTCATTATTTGGGGCTTCCACTCATGCATATGTAATGTTTGATTCATTGTGTCTACCATCGTCAGCATCATTTTGAGTCCTGGCAACCAACTATTTTCAAATATTAAGTTGTGAACACAAGCATTACACTAAATAACAGACCAAACATCAGTCACGTTTCTTCTTCAATGTGACTGTATGGCTTCATTTGCAGGGCAGTGCAGGTTTGTGGGTACCACTATGCAAAAACCTTATCTATGAGTAGCACATCAGATATGTTTTATCACATATTTCCATACCCTTATAAAGGAAAATGGAGGCCAAGCTTGTGATGTATCAAGTTTAATCATGTAAATCCAGGATTTTGTGCATCTCAAGGGACTGACTACACCAAAGTTAATGTCTGATACATATGGTGTTTCTTGATGTTTCTTATTGTTTTTACTTTCTTTGAAAAGTGACCTTGATTTTTATGAAATATGATTTTTATTATAACACAAATATATTATTCCAAATTCAGAATTTATGTGTCAGTAATATATTAAAGGTATTTTCTGGGTCTATTGTTATCTCTCCCTGTCTATTTATTTTCTCAAGTATATATATATTTTTTTATTAATTTTCAGAATTTTGTCAATCTAAAAAATGGATATCATTCATGCACAAATCACCAATGCTAAATATTAGCAGTTTGTTGTAGTTTGCTGTTGTTTTATTGGTTGTTTTGCTGTCCTGTTTTTTTGCGTTTTTGGCCACAGCAACCTCATCATATCAATTGACAAATTGCTTTAAAATTTTTGCCATCTGAAGTGTTACGTGTAAATCAGCTGTTACTTAAATTTGCAATTGAGACTTCTTTTTAGAAATAAGTCGGTGAAGGCATAACATTAGGAGTGGTTTAAAAAAATTGCTTTGGTTATTGAAGCTTTAAACTATATAGTAAAACTCCACAATCAAAGCTCTTTTGTGTGCAGGCCATGGGGTACAAATTTACTTGTATGAATGCAGTGTAATTAGCATGTATGAAAGGCTCTCAAAAAGAAAAACCATCTAATAACTGTTATGTTATTCGCTGACGGCAGTAATAAAGAGCTGGCATTGTTAATGGCTGGGTAGTCTAGCGATAGTTTCTTTTTTTGATTTGAAATGCATTGTTGCAACATAGAGGGAAGTGAGAAAAATGCTACATAACCTGATGACAGCATGTCTGCTGAAGATGAAAGCGGTTCTACTCATTGGGTGTAATATACAGGCAGACACTTACACCTACATTTTCTTGTAATGTGGCTTTCATTAAACTCCTAATTCTCTTGCAGGTGACAGAGACACGGACAGGACCGCTGGGATGCAGCAGCTATGACAATTTGGACTCGGTCAGCTCGATCCTCCTGCAGAGCCCTGAGAGCAAGCTTCATCTGCAAGGTAAACAAATCAAATACAGCCCCATGCTTTCCAAGGATGTTGGACATCAGAGGGCAGCAGCCTGTTAAAATTAAAGGAGATCTATAGTTACACATGAAGTAGGGAAATGGTTTGTGGTTGCTGAAGAATTGAATGTCAATGCACTTTTTAATTGGCACTGGGTTTGGAATAGATTTGCTCCCGAATCCCCTCTAGGGGATTGCAGTACAATTTTCTGGTTATAGATGTCTGCTCATGTTCTAATGTGATTGTGTTCCTAAGTCTTCCTTAAAGCGCTGATCAAAGACAGGCCTAAATACAAAACGGTTCCTACGGTTTCAGAGCTGAAACTCCATATAAAGGTGTGGTGCATGCAATCAGTGTAAAACATTGCCTGTCCTATTAATTCTGAGCCACATTCTGATTTGTAGGAGTTTATCCAATGAGCATATTATGTAAGTCACTGTCAAAGATTGTCTAAGTTGGAAAGTAAAGCTTTTGCATTCGGCTCGCTGGCTGTAGCAGAATTTAAGCAGCAACTTTTACTCATTTGTGTGTTCTTCTTGAAAAAACGTGTGTTTTAAAGTATAATGTAATTTTGCGTAGTGCCATATTTTAGAATAATCAAAATAATCAAGTGATTATAATGTAAAGCTCAAAAAAGCTGATTTTACATAACCTTGTTCCTTTTACCACTGACACAATCGGAATAGAAATCACAAGAAAAAAAATCACATGCAGTGACAGACAGAGGGAAAGGAATGACAGTTTTTAACAGCAATGATTGATCCATTTGTGTAGTTAAGTTTACATACATATTAACACCAGTCCTAAAATCACAGAGACTTCTCTTTAATCCACACGCCTCCTAGTTCTACTCCAATGCGGTTTGTCAAAGAAACACTGTTAGGTCCTTGAGTGCCACTTATTCTAAGCACTCAATATGTTTTTTCAGAAAAATGAAGAAAAAGAAAAACCTTTATTGTCAAGCATCAAATCTATTAGCATGAAGAATTTTTGGCACCTAACTGACATATGACAGAGTAAGGAAAGCTGTTTTTTTTTTTTTTTTTAATTCTGTGATAATACTCGTAACAGAAAGAAAAAGCTTTATGAGTCGGTTTCCAGCTAAAGATTTTCTACTTGGAGCCAAAATCTGCTTGTTACTAAGGTGCAAGGATGAACGATAAGAGATTTCCTTAAAATGCGTTTTTAAGAGCAATTATTCCTGGCATTAATTACAAAGACAGCTGATGGTGTAACTTGCTGAACGATAATAGTGCTCTTCAAAGTAATACACTTCACACCAACGATGAAGAGGTATATAAACACTGAAGAGCTTTTAAGGTTTTTGCTGCCAAATAGATTTCTAATTGCTTCCAGTCATTAAAAACACCTTACAGTTCTCACTATGACATTAGCGTAGATATAAGTGCTAGTCTTCATTTTATGTCTTTGTGAGGCATATCCTCTGATCAAACTGCTAAGTCTACGTTATGATATGACGCTATACATTTAGCACTGGTTATTGTTGTGGATGGAATTGTTACTTTTAGGTTTTTTCCACTGTTGGTTCTATAATCAAATACGAATAAAGTGAATTATTTGGAGCTGCTTAGAAGCACAGTTGCAGTTTCTAATGTACTGGTGTACTAAGACAGGCTTTTTGTTTTTAGCAGCATTATTTTTGTCTGAGGTGCTTAAGCTACATTCAGTGACATACAATCGCAGCAATTCAAATAATTAAAGACTTATAAATGTTTAGATATTTGTTACTGTTAATTTTATCAATATTACAACAAATACCACAAAATATTGTATATAT